>ML795729.1:244217-254234 GCA_009831015.1 Picea engelmannii | reverse complement strand
ACCATCTGAGGTTTATGCCAGATCGGCCATCTATTGTATTGATCTTACATTGCTCATAATAAAAATGTCAGATCTTTGCTTGTGCTTCTACATCTTGAATATATTGTGATCTCCATGTGTTGATGAATCTTGTATGCACTTAAAAACTCAATAAATTAGTAGTAGTTAGTGATTCCAAGAAAGAATTTGGCTTGGGATCATTACATACCAAGCATCATGAAGCAAAAGATATGTCAACAATGAAATAAAGAATCATGAAAAAAATATCAACCAAGTACATCCTGTACAAAATTTGTGCTCATCATGCACAACACCTATATACATCAACCATGTACATCAACATCATGCAATGTGCCAAAAGATATCATCCATGGAATGTATCAATCATATGCCTTTATCAACATGCCAACATATGCATCTACCAATATGACAACCATGTGCATCTACCAACATGCCAAACAATGTATCATATTTCTCATGATATGTCTCCATCATGAACCAAGTTCCACAATCAGGTATCTCAAACAAATATCAATTGTTGTGCTAATCAAATAGTACCAATGGTGTAGTATCATCAAGCATATGCCATCTATGAGTGTACCAAACATGTACATTAACAGATCGACATCAATCCATACTCATGGGTTAGTGTCATGCACTCGAGATTTTATTTTACATAATCCAATAGATGAACACTTAAACCTGCAGCAAATAGTGTCAGAACCTGCAACAAACAATGTCAGACCCTGCAACAGAGTGTTATACCATCACATCAAGCTGCAATCCATGTGCATAGACTTTTTCTCAAGGCTTTACCACATATATGCGGTCTGCTGCACAACAACTCGCATATGTACACAACCTATACAAGTTCAGCCTGCATATGTACACGACTGATACCACTATCACCCGCGTATGCTTCAGTAGATGACTTACTTGAGATTCCCTTCAGTGTTTCATTCTGTTCTGGTTTCTCTATCTTCTTCATCCACTTTTGTAGATGTCCCTGCTCCTCAGAACTTGAGCTCTGAGCATCCATCTTTTCAAAGATGTCTTCCTTCCTTACTTCATTCATTTTTCTATCCATGCTATTTGAAGTTCTTATCATGGACTTCATTCTTGTGTTCCAACACTCATGGGATTTGTGGCCAAATCCACTACAGCTGTAGCATCTCATAGTGTTACAGTGAACAACAATGTGTCCTACTTGATCACATCTCCAACACCTCATGGTGTTATAATATATTCTATTATATCTCATTTCATAAGATCTACATTCAAAAGCTTTATTACCATATCCATTACATGAATAACAATGCCCATGAAAAATACTTTCATACCTTTGCTTTGGTGTCCCAAGAATAGATTCTTTCTTTTTTCTTTTGAAATTTTATTTGCCTTGTGTAGATGGTTGCTTTGCAACATTGTCTTCCTTCTTTGATGGATTTACCTCATGCTTCTTTGAGGTTCTTGCTTCAACATGTGTATCTTCTCCTTTGTATCAAAGACTTGATTTATCACATGATGATCTTTGACTTTCGAAGATCTCATCCAAGATTCGTGAGCTATTCAAGAATTTGTTTGACTTTTTCACCTTCTTTCTAAGGTCAACAATTTCAGCTTCTAACTTACAACATGACTCTTCCTTTTCATTTATTTGAATCTCCAATAGTTCCTCTATTCTTTTGGCTTCTTCAATTTGGATCTTGAGATGAACAATGGTTTCAAAACTTTTGCTAATCTCATAATCTACATTCATACCTTCTTTTCCATTCTTTAGTCTTGTGATCTCTTCTTCCTTTTCTTCTAATAGAGTCTTATTTCTCTCTTCTTGATCCTTGATCATTTCTTTTAACTTCAAGATATGCCGTAGACTTCTCCTAAGAAACTTCTTAGTGTTATCTGAAAGATAGTTATAGTCTATATAATAATGATCACTTCTATATCTATATAAACCCTCTTAAACTTCCTTTTGAAGTTTAAATAGATTTCTTTCTATTCTTTTCATGGAATAATTATCATCAAACTTTACACAAACTGTTTCTATATCTTCTTCTTCACTTGTAGAGAAAAAATCATCATGATCATTGCAATCAAGAGTTTTCGAGGGTTCTTTACCTTCATTTGAAATATCTTCACGATCTTCCTTTTTGCCAACATCAACACATAATTATTTGCCTTCATTTGAAATGTCTTCAAGATCTTCCTTTGTGCCATCATCACTTGATTCTTTATCTTCACTTGAAATGTTTTCAAAATCACATTTAGAAATAATGCATTCAAGAGTTTTTGGAGATTCTTTACCTTTAGTGATCTTGATGGAGTGATCTTCAATTTTTTCTTTCTCCTTCTTTCTTTGATATGTTTAATCTAGCTTTAGCCATAGATCCTTGGTGGAGGTGCATTGTCCCATTCTATTTTTGATAGGGCTTGAGAGTCCACTAAGAATGGTCTCGAGAGCCAATGCATCATTCTTCTTTCCTTCCCTTTGAGCTGCAAACTTTGACTTGCTCTTCAATGAAACTGATCTACCAATGGCTACCTTCCAAATTGTTGCTCCCATTGTCTTTAAATGTAATCTCATCTCTATTCTCCAAGTAGAATAGTTTTCCTCATCAAGGATTGAAACTTCATCATCCATTTGTTTGTCTATGGATCTCCTTCAAGCTTGTTAAGGCTTGTAGTGAAGGCCCACTCTAATACCAATTGTTGGACACACCTACCACACATAGAGGGGGGGTGAATGAGTGTGGGGATATTTTTCCCAAAACTTCCCTCTCACACAACAACTCCTTAGTTAACATTCAACATTTGTTCATTACTCATTTCTGTCATTTATAATCAATTATATGTGAATACATATCAACAACATATCATCAACAAATCATCTCCACAAGGAACACAAGATGTATGTACAATTTTTCCTCTTATTATGGACTTCAATTCGAGGGTTTTTCAGCAACAAATGAATAGAGTACAACTCTACAAGAGAACCAGATCTATATGCAAGACTCAACTTACATTCTCAACACCAATTGAGATGAGGCAACAATCCTCAACAAATATCAATCTATCAACATAAACAAATGCATCAGCCATGCACCAACCTGTACCAAACAACCTGTAATCAACCTGTACCATAAACAAGTGCATCCAACCATGTACCAAGTATATACCAATAATGTTTCAACTACTCATCAATATGTACCAACATCATCAACTATACACCTCATGTATGTGCCAACTCATCAACTGCTTGTCTCAACCATGACTAGTTTTGGATTAGTCAACAACCCCAACTTGAAATAATCATAATTTTGTACCTGTAATGAATAAAGACCTGAAATTGATACAAAATGTTTTTCAGTGTGTTTTATGCAATTACTCAAGGTGGCACTACTTGGAACTTCTCAGAAAAGGAGTTATAGCAAAAATGACATACCTTGCTGAATTCTGGCTTATTATAGAGAGCGACCTTGTAAAGCATGCCTCACACAAAATATTCATTGAATTGATTGGAAATTGTTACAAAACATACTACAGATTGTACCCTAACCAACACATTTGGTCTCACTGAATTTGGATATGTTACGAAGAAGTTATGACGTTTTTACCTGAAACACATGTTTTTGACTAGTTTCAAACCCTATTTTACACAGAGTGTAACTCCCAAAATACAATGATCCACAAGCTGAATTTTTCACCACATATACTTGGGTATGTTTTCTCAATGGCATGTCAATGTCATGGTCTGAGTCATTATAGAAAAGAAGTTATAGCACAAATGGTGAGATGACATGTAAATAACATACCTTAGAAAACATCATCAAAAGAATTTATCCTCCCTTCAATTCCAACGCTCTTTTTGTCACCTTCCTTCTGAAATTCGGCTTAGATATCCTTGGTTACCTCAATCACCTATATATATTCAATATGCTCAAGTGTTTCACACCAAAAATTCTCAAGAAGCTCTCACAAGAAGCTCTCCATCAATATTCCAAAATATATTTTCACAAGAAGCTCTCCCTTGATCCACAAAAAGGATGATCTACAAGAGACCATTGCTATATTATTTATAATTTCATCCTCTATGTCACTTAACCCATTTTTAGGTCACTTAACCCATTTCTAGGTCACTTAACCTATTTTCCTTATTTTAGGGTTGACCACAAATTTCTCCAATATTTTATCATTTAAATATTCCTTCTTGATTTTCTCATCTTACTTTATCATTTCTTGATTTTTTCACTTCTCTTTATTATTTAGATAATCCACCTTGACTTTGTCACCTTACTTTATCATTTAAATAATGATTTCTTCTTTTAGGTCACTTAACCCATTTCTAGGTCACTTAACACATTTTCTTTATTTTTAGGGTTAACCTCTTTCCATCAATAGAAGGTTCTCCAATACTTTATCATTTAAATATTCCTTCTTGATTTTGTCACCTTGCTTTATCACTTCTTGATTTTGCCACTTCTCTTTATTATTTAAATAACCCACCTTGACTTTGTCACTTTACTTTATCATTTAAATAATGATTTCTTCTTTTAGGTCACTTTGACTTCTTTGACCTTGGGGGCTTCAAGCCTTCATGTGGGGGTCCTTCATCTTCGTAAGGCCATAACTCTCAAACCATGAGGAGTTATGTGACATTCCACATACCACCGGAAATGGAATGACAAACATTATCCATCTAGGATAGTTTCACCAACAATTTCCTTGATCTTCATCTCATTATTCCACATACAAGCATGGGTCCTCCAACCATTCTTCTAGGATAAATCAATTCGTAAAGAGTCTTCCCATGAGGGATTTCACCATAAGGGGACCAATTTGGAGTTCATCCATTTGTGCACCTTATCAATCATGATAAGAAAATAATGAGAGCAAGGGTCCTCCAACCATTCTTCTAGGATAACTCAATCCGCAAAACATCTTCCTGTGAGGGATTTCACCATAAGGGGACCACTTTGGAGTTCATCCATTTTTGCACCTTATCAATCATGATAAGACAATAATGAATTATCTATACATTTTTCCAACAATGCATCATATACCAATGAAACAACAACGATCCATCTTCATCATGTATCAATGACAACTCATTGATACATCTTCATCATATCAATGACAACTCATTGATCCATCTTCATCTATGCATTCCCATCAAGGAAAATACATATTATATTACATCTATCATCAATCAATCAATCATTTAACATCAATCAATCACTTGACATCAATCAATCAAACCATTGGCATCAATGACAACATGATCCAACAACAATGTCTTTGGAAGCTGCTCTTGGTAGTAACCCTAGCGACAGTTCCTCAACGAGCTCAATATCCTAGCGGTTATGCTTTCTTCCAACGTTTATACTGAATGAAGGAGGTGTGGGCCCATAACATGTTAGAATATGAAAGATTGTGCTCGTTTTACCATTGACAATATCTTTGTCACCCAACCATAGGCCGAAGCCACCCTCCGAGCATCTTGACCTTGATAGAGAAAAGAATCCTGGTAGAAATCCAATAGTCAAGAGAGGCTAATGCACCAAGCAAGAAGTAACCAAGATAAATAGATAGTCTCACCCAAAAACTGGTACAGTACCTTCCCCAGGACTTGCGCACAAAACTGTTGGACTGTAGTGCACAAAAACTGCTCTCTATAATTCTGAGAAGTGTGAATAATGAGACACCGACGCCCTGCATTTATAGTAACTATGGCAGGCTTGCTTGGGTCGACTTCTCCTTTTGGGTACTAATTAATTCATATTAATTATATTTCTGCAGCCGACATCTTGTCTAGGGTTTCCTTCATTTCTTTGCTTCCTTCCAGAACATTCTAATCTTGTCAAATGTCACAATAGAGGTTCATACCTTTTGAAGCTACCATAATATCAACATGTTTCATGTTTCATTTGTTCCATGACGATGATATTTTGGGGATTCTGAAAGATTGAGGAGATATATTAAAGTGATGTTCTTGGTTGTGGGGATCACAACACAATTTGATTTGTCTACTAATTGTTTAGCAGTTGAGAATAGATTTGTACAAGATAAGTTCTAAATATTTAACTCTTCAGTGATGCTAATTGCACCTAGACCTTATTTAGATCTTATGTAGTCTATTTGTATTTTGCACAAAGAATTTCCTAAGATTTGTGGACATAATTCTGCAATTGGCTCTTAGTGAAAATGAATTCATTTTAGTGGCAATCACATAAGTTCTAATCATTGTACTTTTCAATATTGATATGAAACTTTCAAACTTGTTGTGGGGAAGTTAATCAAAGGTACTTTTAAGGAAGATTGTTGTATTTGATTTTATGTGTGTGCATAGAATGGCTTGTACTTTAAAGAATGTTCAACTCTATCTAGCTAAAGTGATTGCCTATCAATGGCACATCTCCTCTCTTTTTTGGGTTCGATCCATGGAATCGTATAGATCTCATTGTTGGTTTCTTGTCAACTCCAATATATCTGAACGAACACTCTTTTAAATACAAATTATATAACATTTTACATATGACAAGGAATTGATCCCTTTTGAGGAGTGTGTTTTATGGATGATATGTATTCCTATACAATGGGAATCGATTGGATTTCTTGGTGTGAAATTTCTCTTGATTAGGGTACTTGGGGTGTGTGCACTTGCCATGCTATAAGACATTGTTTTCATGTTTTATTTATTTTTTCTGTTATGAATTTCTTGAGATTTTTTTTAGTTCTATTGGTAAAAGATGCACTGTGCTAGCATCTTATGAGATTCCATATGCTATCTAGTTATATTTTATTGAATAATCTTAGAGGTAGATTTTTCTTGCTAGACTTATTCGTCCCTGCCTTTGGTAGGAGATTGTAGGAGATTCTTGTTTGAGTGGTAGTGACTTTAGCTAATAAACTGAAAGTCGTTTTATCACAATATAATATTTTGTAGTAAATACTATTTTAAGGAATGACTAACTCTTGAAAAATATTGGATCATTTTACTAAATATCTAGCAATGCTTCAAAGATGTTCCCTCTATCCACATTTAGTTGGTTGAGTTCTTGAGTTATCTATGTTGGAGAGATAATCACATTGATGTGATTGATGTCTATTGATGGGAGAGATTGATGTGGAGAGATAGTCACATTGACTATTGATGAAGAGCATGCCTTGTCTACATGTTGACATCAATAATTGGTAATTGGAGTTGACATCAATGTTGATATTGCCATCAATGCCAAAGGGGGAGATTGTTGGATCATGTTGTCATTGATGCCAACGGTTTGATTATTTGGGAGATTGTTGGATCATACATCATTGATGCAAATGGTTTGGTTTGATTGATGTCAAGTAATTGATTGATTGATGATAGATGGATCATTGATATGATGCCCTTGATGAGAATGATAGATGTCCAAGTGGAAACCAATTGATAAATATGGATCATTGATATGATGCCCTTGATGAGAATGATAGATGTCCAAGTGGAAACCAATCGATAAAGATGGATCATTGATATGATGCATTGATGAGGATGGATCAATGAGTTGCCATTGATACATGATGCATAGTTGACATATATGATGCAATGGTGAATTGATGCAAAGATGAATAATTATTGTCTTATCATGGTTGATAAGGTGCACAAATGAATGAACTCCAAAGTGGTCCCCTTATGGTGAAAGCCCTCACGGGAAGACACTTTACGGATTGAGTTATCCTAGAAGAACGGTTGGAGGACCCATGCTTGCATGCGGATTAATGAGATGAAGATCAATGAAGTTGTTGATGAAACTATCCTAGATGGATAGTGCTTGACATGCCATTTCCGGTGGTATGTGGAATGTCACATAACTCCTCATGGTTTGAGAGTTATGGCTCTACGAAGTTGAAGGACCCCCCATATGATGGGTTGAAGCCCCAAAATGTTAAAGAAGTCAAAGTGCTTGAAAAGAAGAAATCATTATTTAAATGATAAAGTAAAGTGACAAAATTAAGAAATATTATTTAAATGATAAAATGAAGTGACAAAATCAAGAAGGAATATTTAAATGATAAAGTATTGGATAACTTTCTATTCATGGAATGTGGTTAACCCTAAAATAAGGAAAATAGGTTAAGTGACCTAGAAATGGGTTAAGTAACCTAAAAATGTGTTAAGTGACCTAGAAGATGAAAGTATAAATAAGAAGCTAGGATCTCTTGTAAAATGTACATTTGGTAAGAATCCTTTTGTAGATCAATGGAGAGCTTCTTGTGAATATATTGTGGAGTATTGATGGAGAGTTTCTTGTGAGAGAATATTGTTGATGTGGATCTCTTGAGCATGATTGAAGATCTATTATGAGGAAGAGAGCGAGAGCAGGATCTCATGGATGCATCAAAGTTTCGACAATGTCAAAGATCTTGACGGAAAAAGTCTCGGATTCACAGAAAACCCTACTTTTTTATGTCCATGCGGCCTGTCTGTGTATAGGGTGCGTGTACATGCAGGTTGGTTGTGTATAGGGTGAGTGTACACATGGGCTGACTCTGTACAGGGAGCGTGGAGTGGATAAAATCATGGAGATTTTTGTTTGAGCTGGTTCCAATCTCTTGGATGATGAGGGAGGTTCCAGATCTGCATTATATGGCCTCAGATCTATCACTGAGACACTGGTATGGTTAAGTGACCTAGAAATGGGTTAAGTAACCTATAGATGGGTTAAGTGACCTAGAAGATGAAAGTATAAATAAGAAGCTAGGATCTCTTGAAAGTATAAATAAGAAGCTAGGATCTCTTGTAAAATGTACATTTGGTAAGAATCCTTTCGTAGATCGATGGAGAGCTTCTTGTGAATATCTTGTGGAGTATTGATGGAGAGCCTCTTGTGAGAGAATCTTGTTGATGTGGATCTCTTGAGCATGATTGAAGATCTATTCTGAGGAAGATAGCGAGAGAAGGATCTCATGGAAACATCAAAGTTTCGGCAATGTCGAATATCTTAGCGACAAAAGTCTCGGATTCATAGAAAACCCTATTTTCTGATGTCCACGCGGGTTGTCTGTGTATAAAGTGCATGTACATGCAGGCTGGCTATGTATAGGGTGAGTGTACATGTGGGCTAATTGTGTACAGGGAGCGTGGAGTGGATAAAATCATGAATATTGGTGTTTAAGCCTGTGCCAAGCTCTTGGATGATGAGGCAGGTTCCAGATCTACATTTTATGGCCTCAGATCTATCACTGAGACACTGGTATGGTTACATTATTGTCTTGATGAATACTATTGTTTGATGTGTTGTGAATGCTTAGGGAATTCTTGATATGACTTCTATGATGTGGCTCAGTTGGGTTGATTTGGTTGACGGAGTGAGCAACACTCTTGTGATTCAGTAGTGACATGATTGCTACAGTATACTATTTATTTATACATGATTGAGATAACATTCATATTGATTTGTTGTGAAGCATGAGCAAGCTATTTGAGAGATTGGATGTGTTGTGAGTGGATGTGGGTCCGTTTGGACAGTGGAATACATATGAGAAAGTGATTGCAGGTTGCAGAGGATTTGAGCATGTGAAGAAAAGCAAAACCCTAGTTGCTTAGAAGCATACGCTTGTTGCATTATACAATGGCCACGTTCACACGCGGGCTGTAGTGAGCTAGGGTGCATGCACACGTGGGCTGCACTACTAATAGGTCGCGTACTTGTTGACAGATTGATATCTGTTGAGTATTGTTGCCTCATCTTAGTTGGTGTTGAGGGTGTAAGCTGAGTCTTGCATTATAGAGCAGGTGCTCTTACAGAGTTGTACTCTATTCAGTTGTTACTGATAGATGTCCAAGTGGAAACCAATTGATAAAGATGGATCATTGATATGATGCCCTTGATGAGAATGGTAGGTGTGTCCAACAATTGGTATCAAAGCAGGCCTTCACTACAAGCCTTAACAAGCTTGAAGGAGATCCATAGACACACAAATGGATGATGAAGTTCCAATCCTTGATGAGGAAAACTATTCTACTTGGAGAATAGAGAT
>ML795729.1:222547-233125 GCA_009831015.1 Picea engelmannii | reverse complement strand
TTATGTCAATAATCTAATTTAGTTTTGAATTTTCACATAGGTTGTTGACTAAAATAGATTATCAATCCTAGATCTATTTCTCATGTATTGCTAGTTAAAATAGTCTCATTCTTCTTGTGACCATATCATTTGGTTTGCACGAACACAATCTTGATTATTGGATGGTAGAAATATCAAAGCACTAGTTATCAAAACTAGAATAGCACACACAACACCAAACACATGAAATTGGCACATGCTATATGGTTGAAATTTGCATCACATTGTAATAGATGTCATTGGAGAAATTTAATTTAGTATTAGGGTCCACTAGTGACAAAAATTTGGCAATGACACTTGTGAAAGAGAAGAGGCAAGGAAGAAAACCTATGTCATGTCTTGTGGCATCTATGAATGTATCATGTACTTGCAAATGGATCTGCTTAATGTTATCAAAAAAAAATTCATCCTGTAATGCTTCCCCTATGATGTCTTCACTCACTCCTCGTCCACATACAACATCTAAGGGAAAATGTGGCAAATACCTAAAGCAAGTTTCAAAAGGGGACATGCTGGTAAAAGTATGGACTACTCTATTATAATAGTATTGCATATAAATCAAATTTTCACCCCAAGTCCTTGGATTCTTCTAATTGCATCCCTTCAAAAGTTGAATCAATGTCATGTTCACTATTTCTGTTTGTTCATCTATCTATTGATGGAATGTTGTAGAACATGTTTGCTACATCCTCTCCCTTGATTCTCTTTTTACAAGGCACAAAAATGAAAATCTCGCTAAACCTTTCAACTACCACTAACAAATATCCATGTCCCTTCCTTGTTCATGGAAAACCACCTAGAAAATGCATGGAGATGCTCTCCCATGGTATACTAGGTACATGTAGGGGATGGTATAAACCTTACTTCAAGCTATTAAGAAGTAAATGATGGTCTCCTACCCACCTGTACATACTAAACCTTAGTGTGGATGATGTTCTCCTTGCCCATTATATAGTGCTTCCACTTCTTAACAGCTAGAACCAAAGCATAGATTTCTTTGTCATATGTAGGGTAGTTTAGTACTTTGTATGAAACATTCTAGAATGATATCATATTGGCTTATCTCCTTTCATCAAGACTGCTCCTATAACATATCCAGTTGCATTTATCTCCACTTTGAAAGGCTTTTGCAAATTGGGAAATGCAAGAACTAGTGCTTGACTAATCTTGCGTTTTAGCTCTTCAAAACTTTTCTGCTAATTCTGGCTATTATGGCATGGAGTGGTGCAACTATAGTTTAAAAATATGTTATGAACTCATAAGTACTGTGCTACCCCAGCAAAGCTCCTAACTTCAGTAACATTAGTAGGAGTTGGCCATAGTGTGAATGGTTGTTGACATTGCTTCATGCTTGTGCGCGTCCTTCTTAATGATGGGGAGTTTAGATCCAAGGTTCATCCAAAGTTAACCAACAAAAACCCTAGAGAATTGACAAATCAATCCTTAGCCAAGCTTGAAGAAGGTCTCATACGATATGCAGAGAGGATCAGAGAGACCACAAGGTCGTGTGTCAGGGATAAAGGACTAAACAAACCAAGATCCATCTGGTATGGAATTCATACATTCCATATCCAATGGTGTACCGTGATTAATAAGTAAAATAATACACACACATATCCAAATAAAATATGATAGACACACAATAGATCATAACTATTGCAACTTAATTATTCCTTTCATTCCATTCAACACAAACATACAATAAACAAACTTTATTCAATGAAAACAGAGTCACACATCCCTTTTGATATAATTCCTCAAAAGTAAAACACTGCCCAATGCACATAATTTTTAGACCTCAAACATATGACAGACTCAGATTTATATTCATAAGTTTTACAACATTACAAAGGCTTAGAGTGAACTTGACAAAGAACAATCCAATGGATATTCTATGTGAGTATATAACTCTCTAATCATCTAACTCTATCTTTGATGTCACTACTTCCTTTTATAGCTTTCTCTACTTGGGAGCTCAATCTCTTTCTTCTCTACTCCACTCGTTCTACTGACAAATTGGAAGCTCAATCTCTTTCTTTTGGAACTTGCCTCCAGTCCACGTAGCCTTCTAGAATTAGGGAAATATTAATTGCCTCGTCGTCTCATCTTTTTTTATCTCCACAATCCCTTGTGTTGTTGGCTGTAATCATTCGAGAAGATTTCCCAACAATTCCTTTCTTGATTCCGACGTGCGGTTTCTCAATTTCCGACACTACTAACAAAAATCGGACCGACACACACATTTCATATCTTGGACTTGGCGTGCAATATCAAAACTCAATCTGTTGCACACTCCTATCCCTTCTCTACACATTTAACTTAAACACACTCAAAACTGGAACAGTGGTGCACAAAACTTGGAATAAGCGCGCACAACTTCGTTTGTGTGTGCGCGAAATGAACCCAAAACTTTGGGTGCCAACAATGGCCTCCATCATCACAGGCTCTATCTTGAGTTCCTCTCCAGTAATTACATACCCCATATACACCAATCATTGTTAAACAAATTCACATTTCTCAAGGTTTTCTAGTAGTTGATGTTTTATCAAAGTCTCTAACACCTGCATGAGAAGTGAGATATGCTCTTTCTAGGTAGAGCTATAAACCAAGATATCATCTAAGTACACTATTACAAATGAATCTAGAGAGGGACACAATACATTACTCATCAAACACATAAATGTAGTTGGTGCACCTCATAAACCAAAAGGCATTACCAACCATTTATATATACCTTGCCTTGTATTGAAGGTGGTCTTCTAGGCGTCTTCTTCCTCAATTCATACTTGGTGGTATCTCAATTTGAGATCCAACTTGGTGAAGTACTTGGCATGTTACAATTGATCTAGGAAGCCATCAATCGTGGGCAAAGGGTATTGATTCTTGAGGGTGATTTTATTCAAAGCTTTGTAGTTGATGCATGGTCTCAAAGTCCCATCCTTCTTGGGTATTATAATGATATGTGACCCACAAGGAGATGTGCTTAGTCAAATTACTCCTTGCTTCAATAGTTGCTGCAACTATTTATTCACTTCATTTGCTTACATGATGGATTGTCTATACAACCCAATGTTTGACAACGGGGAGTTAAGGAAACAACTATATCTCATGTTTTTCTTCCCTCTTGGGTGACCCTCTAGGCTCCTAGAACACTTCTCTGCACACCTACAAAAGATCCTGTAATTGATGTTTATGTTTTTTAGTGCATCCCTATAGATATGCATGTACTTTTACTAATTCATCTCTTGATTAATTTTCTCTTAAGAAAAACAAACTTTCTACTAGAATTGATCAATTTCTTGGCTTGGTAGGAACTTGCCAGAGAGATATTGGATTTACCTTTGTTTGAATTAATGGACTTCCCATCCTTGATTAGGTAGTATTAGTTTGTTCTCCTCATGAAGATTTCATACCCCATGTACATGTAGGGGCTTCCAAACACTACACCACACATTAAATGGTACTGCATCTACCTCCACTTCATCAACATAACTCACACTTATAGAAATTTGATCTTACTCTACTTAGTGAACCTGATCTTTTCATCCTTATTTATTCATCCTAAAGGATTTGGGTGAGGGTGATCATGAACTTCCAATCCAAGCTTGCATACCAGATATTCTATTATGAGGTTGGCTTGTGAACCATAATCAAATAGAGAATCGACCTTTGTCTTCTTGACCTGTATCTTCATATGGAAAAGTTCAATCATCTCCTTCTCTTCCTTGGGATGGAGGCTACTTAGATTCACCTCCTTCTGCATTGTAGTGCAAACAATATTTTCATCTACATCTCAATTGTTGTATACTTAGTTGTCGTAATCCATGACTATCATGTTCTTCTTCTTGGCTTCCTTCTTGCAGTTCTTTGGATTCAACTCTGGATGTAACTTCCAACACTTATCTTTGATGTGACCATCAATATTACAATGGTTATAGTGGTTGTTTGGATCCTTGAATTGATGTACAATTGTTGTTTTCTTGTTCTTTCCTTTCCACTTCTTCTTTCCCTCCTTGGAAGAATCTTGGTGGTTTTTTTTCTTGGAACCACTTGGTTGTCCTTTATTCTTACCCATATTCTCCAGATATTTTTCTTGAACACATGCCTCATCAACTATCCTAGGTTTAAAGAGCATCACTTTCCTCCATAAATGACTATGTAGACCACCCAAATATTTGAGGAGTACATTTTAGTTCTCGAGAGATATACCCAACAAAATGGCCATTTTTTGAACTCAATGGTGTACTCTTGCACGCTCTTTCCTTGCTTCTTATGTAAGTAATGCCAATGGATCCACTAGTTCTCTTTGTACCTGATAGGGTACAATTGGGACTTAATTAGGGTTCTAAACACCTCTCACTCAATTACTGGGGGATCACCCTCCATCCTAATAATCTTTGTGTGAATTTCTCACTAAGTTTGGGCAAGGCCCTCTAACTTTAGTTGAAGAAATTAAAACTTTTGTTGTTTTCCTATGTTATGAACAATGAAATAAACTTCTAATTGTTGCAACCATTGGTTCAACTTAAAAAAATCAAGCCCACCTTGGTTGGGTTTGATGTCCACTTCCACTTCCACTTTAAACATAGATTAGGAAGAAGTGATGGCACTAGAACTTGGTCTCTCTTTCTCTGGCTCCTTTTTAAACTCCTTTTCTAGGTCTCCATTATCTCCAAATTTCTTGTTTGATCCAACTTCTGAGTCAGAGATACCAAACTCCATGAAAATGATCAAACTTGTTCTCTAGAGCTACCATCAGAATGGCCATGTTACAAGAGGTTCCAACAACTTGTGCTTCTAGCTTTGGAAATCTCTCCTTTGACTCATCCCCTGGATTGTTATTATTGTACCAATATATCATGGCTAGGGTTTTAGGACTTTTTTCTTACGCCACTTCCTAGCTCTTGTAACTTCCCACAAAACCCCAAAGAAGACTACTTTGATACCAATATGATCTATAAACTCTTGTGGATATTCCATTGGACCAATTCGTCTCAACATATCTTACAATATTTTGAAATTCCTTATTATGAAATTTTTTACTTTAGATTTAGATTTAATGTTACTAGCTTAATGCATGCAATACTGAAATACAATGAAACTAAAATGAAAGAAGCTAACACATAACATTGTACCCTGGGGAAACCTAGTACGAGGAAAACCCAACTAGTAGGTGAGGACTATGCTTTGGTCTTTTCTTCCCAATTATGAAATGCAAACACAAAGAAAGGGGCACACGTTATGGAGTTGCCATGGAGATTGTGGTAAATATGGCTACTACAAGATCTTTTACTTCCTCTACTATGCTTTAATATCTCACTCCCAGATGCTTTGCTCAATTATGGAATAATAAAAATACAATAAGAATGGAACCCCTTCATTTCCTAGTGGTCTAGTATTTACCATGGCATGATATTCGTCTAGGGTTAGGTTTAGAGTTTTTGTATGTCTCAACCACTAATTAATGTTAGGGTTTTGGACCCTCTAAGATATTCTTGAAAGTCCAAATGTGACTAGCTCCACATGTGTGAGTAATGTGAGTTGATGTGGCATCTACTCGGTGTTATGGTGATCAACATGATAGGTCAACTTGCGAGAAGCATAACTTCTACATACAAACTTTGAATGAGGTGATCTTTGCACTTTTGGAATTTTTTCAATGGGTAGACTAATTTCGAAACCAAAGCAGGGCTTGCCCTTGAAATGGGCCCTACAAGCCAACAACTCTAGTTTTTCCACCCATAAAGTACCAAAATAGATGAAAATTATATAACGATCCATTTTGAATCAATTTTATTTAGACTGATTATGTCATGGTATGTTTCTAAAAAATATTAGTACGACCTAAATTAATCCAAAAAATGAAAACAATAGTCCACCAGATGACAAGAATTAACAAGGAACAACATATATATATTTTATAATACATAAATTGTAGTAAAAATGATTTTGTTTTATTAACATTATCTTCTTATCTAAATATATTTAAAATAGGATATTGAATATTATTCTCTCATAACTGTCATAGTGGAAAGTGCAATTAGTAGCCTCAATTCGAAATTGTAATAATGATAAAACTTTCGTATGGCAATCCCTCTACACACACACACATATATATAGAAATCCCTCCACACACACACACACATAGAGGGATTTCCAAATGTACTATGTACCACCTCTTACTCAATGAAATGGGGCTTAATGAGAGAATTCACTTGTGTTATTTGCAAGGGTTGAGATCCTACTATCTTGATCTAATTCATTGAAAGTCTCTTCATTTAGGTTTTCTCATCTATAAGAAATATCAAATTACATAGGAATTTTTGGTGTTAAAGTTGAGATCAAAATCTTCTATTTTATATATTTCTTTATCTTAAAATCTTTATATTTAGTTTTTAAAATTGCTTCTTCTAATTTTTTACTTCGCTTGAAAGGGTATGACCTTCATTGTGAGTTTTTACTCATACTTTTCTTTTTGCCTTGAATTTATTACCAATTGAGTACTAACTCCTCTACTTGCATCCAAAGTGAATCGATCTCCTTATTAGTCTTGATCATGCCACTTAAATATTTTCTATTGTGGATAGTCAACTTCCACTTTTTTTCTCTTGTTCTTTGCATTGTACAACTTCATGAAATAAGGGGATATCTCAAAATTCAATATGTTTAAATAATCTATTAATGATATAATCGATAAAAAAAGATGCCAAGATCTAATTCAATGGTATGAAACTTAACAAGAAGTTCAAACAAAGAATAGATTAAGCAAATTGGTATTGAACATTAGAAGCAACATTGAGATAGGGTGAGATATCAAACATAAAATCACTATCACTAAGTTCCCTAATGATAGTGTATTGGCCATATAAGGCTTAAGCAAATTGGTATTGAACATTAGAAGCAACATTGAGATAAGGTGAGATATCAAACATAAAATCACTATCACTAAGTTCCCTAATGATAGTGTATTGGCCATATAAGGCTGAAGCTTTAAATGAGTACCCTTAAAATGGTTTTTCTACAAATAAAGCCAAACTTTATCACCTCATTGAATTGGTGAGGAATACAATTTGCATCAAGTCGCTACATTGAATTGGTGAGGAACATAATATGCATCAAGTCACTTTGTTAATGAGAGAGAATATTTGCAATTGCTTATGGATTTATTGAATAGTTGAATAGATCATTCAACAATCATATTCATGATCTTATTAAAGAGCTAGTTGACTTTATCACCTCATTGAATTGGTGAGGAAAACAATTTGCATCAAGTGGCTACATTGAATTGGTGAGGAGCACAATGTGCATCGAATCACTTTGTTGATGAGAGAGAATATTTGCAATTGGTTATGGATTTATTGAATAATTTAATAGATCATTCAACGATCATATTCATGAGCTAGAATAGTGGGTAGAACGTGGAAAGCAATATTGAGGTGATGCATGAGCACAATTGAAACATGGAAAAACAATGAACATAAAATAAGACAAGCACCAATGTCTAATACAATTTTGCATTATATTTATATATGAGTATATGGATAAAAAATGGATATATACATCATTCTTATAAATACATATCTTACGAATAGAATAAAATCTAAAAGAAAAAAGTTGAAAAAAAAGAGAGTTAAAATTGAAAAATTAAAAGCTATGTACAAAACATTACAACCGAATTTCATATGTGAAATTATGTATATGTTTAACTTTAATTAACACATTTTCATCATTTCCTCAATGTTGAGAGGAAGTTGTCTCCAATTTTTTTGTTGACAATACACCCTTTCCAACATAGAATGTAGTGCTCTCCAAGCATTTTGTTGTTGTGCTCGTGGTATGGATTTGCATGTTTTCTCATAGTAGAATCATATAAATATCTTTTAAATGTAAATATCTTCTAAATGTATAGTGAATGATTATAATGTTCTAATATTTTAAAGAAATTTGAATTAGAAAATTGCTGAATGTCTTTCTTAATTAAAAACAAAATCAATAATAATTTGTTGAAATTTAAGAAGTGGATGCAAAATCACTTACATTCGTGGGATGTGTGAACTTTGTTTCCATCCTTTTATATGTTCATTTCTTTTCCACATTTCAAAATTGTCAACATACATTATAAATGGAGAAGAAGTTGAAAATTATAAACAAAAAAACCTAAAAGGGTTTATGGCTTGTAGAGATGTGAATATCTCTATTATGAACATTTTAGATAAAGAGAAGTTAGGATTCAAGATATAAAAATGCATATGATTATACAAATAAAGAAGGTGAACGAGAATATGATTAACAACTTCCTTTTGTCCATGAGCCATGGACAAAAGGAAAAGGATATGAACATAGAAAATTGAGTACCATAGGATTTTTAAAGATGGATCATGAACGCCCCTGGGATGTAGATTAGTTGGTGATAGAATGCAATGTTAAGGTACTATGCACGTGAGGTCATTGGTCCAAACCTCGACTTACCTTGTGTGTCACATGTGGGGAAACATGGGTGCACTTGGAGATTATAGTGGTGGTGGTTGGAGTCAACCCCATGTCACGCAAGTACGAGCTTGACCTAGCTGTCAATTCTACCAAATATTAAAAAAAAAAGATCATGAACAAAGGGTCATACTTCTACATAATAGGTACCAATAAATTCAAATGTTGGTAAACATTAAAAAGAAATACAAAGTACCTCAGAAGCACAAATAGTCCTTTTATAATAGACAATGATGATCATTTTAGCAAATGGTCAATAACAATAAAGACATAAAGATAATAATGTTGATGCAAGTAACCTATGAGCCTAGTTCATGATTACAAATTCCCAAGGTCAACAAGAAAGGACTTACAAATTTGCAAGGTCAAGAAGAAATGGACAAGGGACTTATGTTGTTTCACTTAGTTACATTGTAAGGAATAAACAATTTGATGTGCCTTGACATCTTATATCATGTGAGGTCAAGAAAAATATATCTATAAAATGATTATTGTTGGTCCACCAAAGTGATTAGTTAAATTTGAGTAATGTGCTTCTAGTAGAAGTTGCCATAGAGATGCTTCTATCCACACAAAATAAGGCACGTTGAGATAGCATATTGTCGATCAAATGATAATCTTTGACTTGTTGAGATGCTCCTACTCACACAAAAGAAGGCAATTTAAAATAACATCATGTAAACCAAATGATAATCTTTAACTTGTAGACCATGTTGGAAGTTGGTGTAAATCAAAATGAAGTTGTTGAAAATTAGGTATAACATCAATCGAAGTATAAAATTGTTTCTCAAGTGTTGGGAATTTTAGAAAGTGTTAAGTCTAGGTTTGAATGTTGAGAGAATTTGTAATGTTGCTTTTTTATTTGTTTTCTTATGTTTAATGATTAAATGGAATTAATGCTATTATGTCATAAATTTTATAGGCCAAATGTTTTTGAGTGATTGGGAATTATAAAGACTTGTGATCAAAGTATAAAATAGTTTTCTTACTTAAAAACATAATTGTACCATTGTCGCAAATCTTAAACAATAAAATGCAACTACTTATCATAAGATAAATAATGTTTCATTGCATTATAATGATTTCTAAATTCCATTCTTTATATCAATCAGATTTACTACTTGGGACATATTATTTCAGTAGATGGGATAACAATTGATCCCGAGAAGATAGAGACCATTAGAGTATGGCCAACGTTAAGAAATATGATAGAGGTTAGATAATTCATGGGTCTTGCAGGTTATTATCGAAGATTCATTAAAGGTTTTTCAAAGATTGCAAGCCCCATCATTTTTTTGCAAAAGAAGGGAGTGAAATTTGCATTGACTCCCGAATGTGAAGACAACTGTTAGCAGTTGAAGGACATATTGACCAGTGTGCCGACATTGAATATTGCAAAGTTGGAAGAAGATTTTGTTGTGTGCACTGATGCGTGCAATAAAGGGTTTGGTGGAGTCCTCACACAAAAGGATCACATGGTATGCTATGAGTCCACGAAATTAAAAGAACATGAGAGGAATTATGCTACCCATGATCTAGAATTAACAACCATTATTCATGCACTAAAAATGTGGAGACACTACCACATGGGTCGAAGATTTGAGCTAAGGACAGACCACTGTGGTCTGAAACATTTGTTTGGACAACTGACATTAAATGCTAAGCAAACTAGATGGCTTGAATTTCTGAGTGAGTATGACTTCGAAATTAAACACATCAAAGACAAAGAAAATCAAGTGGTTGATGCACTCAACAGAAGGGTACATGAGATGCATATGTGTTAGCAATATTTCTTGCATATGGGGGGTATAACGCAAAAGAAGGGGTAAAAACCCACTCGTCCAAAGTTTCGAGTGACAATGCGCCCGTGATAAGTAGCAAGCAAGACTGGGCAGTCCAGATTTGCGCGCCCAGATCGACGGCGCATAGCAAATTCCGGACCCCCCTTGCCTTTCGACCTTTAAGAAAAGGGGGGGGGTCCGGAATCGGGGGCGCATCTCTCCGACGGTCCAGATGAACGTGCCCGGATCAACGGCGATGAAGACCATTCCG
>ML795729.1:160802-222506 GCA_009831015.1 Picea engelmannii | reverse complement strand
CGCAGGTGCAGCTTCCAACGACTATGATCAAAGCACCCAGATCAATGACAATCGCACGACCCGCGTCATCCTCAGCTGCTTTGTGCTTAAGCGCTCGTCGGCCCCTATCCCATCATATCATTTTCCGACCACCTTTCTCCTGTCGACATGTGTCATCCTTCTACCTCCTTTTTATGGTCCGCGTGGTTTTCCTCGTTCTCATCATCCACTCACCGCCTGCCACGTGTCCCGTTCCTCTCCACGTCAGCCTCTCACCCGAAGGCGAGTTCTTCCTTCTGTCATCCTCCTCTCGTCGCGTCACTCCTTTCACGCCCTTATAGCCCGACGCGAACATTCCTCCACGCTGGCCTCCATATCTGTTCCTCAAGATATTCAGTTATTCCAGGTGGCATCACAAGAAGTCATCCTGATCCCGAAATGTTGAGTTGGCTGGGCCGTTATCAATCCCAAGAAGCAGTTATTTAAGCGGTTGGTGGTGGTTAGACATCGTCTCCGCCATAATGGGGACGTCCTGCAATGAATTAAAGGCACGTCGATTCGCCAGTGTAACTGTCAGAAGATCTATCACGTCTGCCACAAGTTGCACGATTATTCAAAGATTGCGGCTGCAGAGTGTTAGAATCCATGCAGACACAAAGCCTTCAATGCAGTTTCTTGGTTCCGCTGCTATGTTGTTCTGAGTATATGTAGGCATTTTTTCCATTTTTTGTATCTATCGATGGTAGAGCTAAGCTCCCGACTGTAAAGTTTCAGCGATACTCTGGTTTCCTGGTTATGCCTCTGTGTTTGAGACTTCTTGGTTTATAACAAACAGTTCTTCTTCTTTTCCATATTTGTTTCATCTTTTGCCTGAGGATTCACAGTAGAACAACTTGTTACAATAAAGGATTTGTTGTGACGTTGTCGTGCCCTCTGGTATTTGTGTTTGGATGTAAAAGGATTTTGCGTTCGAATGCGTTCTTCTTCAGTCTGTCCCGAACCAGATGTTTGTGATAGACCATTGCACCTTTCTTGCGAAAGTCTTCCACCTACTCACCCTTTACTACGACTCACTGTTTGAAGTTTATCAAGACCTCACTCGTCCATGCATGCCTGGTCTGGTTTCTGAGTTGATGCGATGTTGTTATGAGTTTTCCTCCATTTGATCACCCTTTAAACAAATCGTGACATTAAACTGATGGGCTTAGGGCTCTGCTCCTGCTAGCAATCCAGGAGTGACTTCCGAACGCCAACATTTCTGGCGTCGTTGCCGGGGACAAAGTTGAAGAATTTCCCTGGGCAGAACGACAACGACTAACTGATTTCTGAAGGTGCATCAGAAATCAGAACTTGAAGATTGCTACTGTGAACTTGGCGACTCCACTGTGACGACTCCGCTGGGGAGAACCTGTTCTATCAATTGTGTCTTCGAGAGGAAGACATACAAGGTCAAATCCACATTTGCCTTTGGCCACACCAGAAGCAGACTTGGAAGCGGTGCACAGAAAGGGAAAGAGAGTTGCAAAAGAAGTTTCTGTCGATGAAAAAGGTAATACGCCCTCCCCTTCTGTGAGAACTCCATTTTCAAGTTCTCAGTTTCCTAGTCGTCCTTCCTCCGAAGTTTCCTGTTTTCTGAACTTTGGGAGTGTTCCTATTGAGTTTTCCCCTCCTGCTCTAATATCAGAAGGAGAGATCCTTGTCACTCCCCTCTCAGGAGGTTTCTCTACTCCTCCTTTAATTACTACTGCTCCGCAGAGAGAAACACCTATACACTCAGGTCCCTTAGATTTCTCTCTGTTTTCCCCGTTGTCTCCTGTGAGGACCTCTGTTCCTTCCTCACCTATTCACACTCCTTCTCCTCCGAGTTCTCCTCCACTCAACATCCCTATGGCTGGTGCTAATCCCCCTCAGAACAGGATGGATGCCATAGTCGCTGCTAGATATGCTCCTTTGGTCTTGCCCCATCCTATGAACCCTCTCCCTGCTGAAGACTACTTGAAGTATATGCCCAAGTTCACAGGGGAGGGAGACATAACTGTTGAAGAGCACTTGGTTGCTTTTTACAGTTATGCAGACAACCTCAATATTGAAAATGAGGATGTCTGGGTGAGAGTCTTTGTCCAGAGCTTAGATGGTGAGGTTAGAAAGTGGTTCAGGGGACTGGCCCCTGGATCTATTGCTGGTATTGAGGCTCTGGATAATGTTTTCCTGAGACAGTGGGGGGATAGAAAAGATTATATATACTACATGACTGAGTTTGGGTCCCTGAAGAAGCAGGAAGGAGAGTCTGTCTCTGACTTCTCCAAAAGATTCAATAAGATGTATAACAAAATTCCTGCAGAGATAAAGCCTTCAGAAGCATCTGCTCAAATTTCATATGCTAGTGCGTTTGACCCTGATTTCTGTCTCGTATTAAGAGAAAGAAGAGCCACCTCTTTAGCCCAGATGCAAGATGCAGCTATAGAGGTGGAATCCAATATATTAGAAGCAGACAGACTGAGGAGAAAGGCCAACACAGATAGAAGAAAAGGAAAAGCAGAAGCCTCGACTTCTGACTCCACCATCCTTGGCCCGTCATTGTCCCATCCTCAAGTAAACGAGCTGACCCAGCTGGTGAACGTTCTGAAAGAAGAGATGGAGAGAATAAAGATGGAAAGGATACAAATGAATAAAGGCCCCCAGAATATCGAGAATAGAGGAGGTTTCAGGAGGCCAAACAATTTCGCTCCTCCAACTATGCACAAAGAAAAGGAAAGAGACAGAGATGACCAAAGAATTCAGGCTCCCTTCCAGAGCAATTTCGTGGCTGATGAAGAACGAGAGGAAGGTGATGAACCTGAGCCAAAGATTCACAGTTTAGAGGTCACTCCCCCTTTCCCTCATTTGACCAAATCAGCATATGAAGAGTCTCTCATGGATGGTCAGCTCAACGAACTAAGCAAGGGAGACAAAGCTGGCGGTGGCCGAGGAAGGTATAACCTGAGATCAGACAAGCAGAGAGCAGCATCGGAGGTTCCTGAGTCATCCACCAGAGCAGAGAAGCCTGCTGAAGAGGTAGCAGACAACCACAGAGGTAAGAAGGCCCATCCTCTCTCCCCTATTATTCAAAATCATGCTCCTGAGACTAGAGAAATTACAAAGCTCACATCTACCTTTAATTTTGAGCATGAAATTCAAAAGATCAGAATTCCTGTGCCCCTCACTGAGTTAATCAAACATGGGGAATTCAAAAAATGTTTCTCCGACCTGATGAAATCTAAAGCCTCTGGTCCTTCCACAGACTGCATAAACCTCCAAGATGAAAGGCCTGCAGTGGTTCTAGGTCCTATGGTAGAAGACATAGATGATTCATCCCCTCCCTTCTACACCTCCCTGAACATACATGACAAAGTGATGCATAATTGTTTAATGGATTCAGGGGCCTCCCACAACCTCATGCCCAAGGCCGTCATGGAAGAGCTAGGATTAGAAGTCACCAGAGCCTATCATGACCTCTATTCCTTTGACTCCAGGAGGGTACAATGTTTGGGAGTCATTAAGGACCTAGTAGTTTCCCTGTTTCAGCTGCCCATGAAAAGCATGGTCATGGATATAGTGGTAGCTGATGTTCCCCCCAAGTTTGCATGCTGTTGTCAAGGTCTTGGATTAAGAGACTTGGAGGGACGCTGCAGATGGATCTCACGTATGCCACCATCCCGGTCTTTGGGGGGGAACATAGGAGATTATACAGAGAAGCCCAGCTAGCCTACATAGTCAGTGATGAAGCAAACCCCACTAATCATCCCATATATGCCTTAGACACTGACTTAGGATCTAGCCTATTGCAGTTCACTGATGAACCTGAGACCCCTTTACAGATCAGAAATCAGCTCAGTCTTAATCAGGGGATGCCTCCTCCAACCACCTCTGTTTGGAAGATGTTCTTTGATGGAGCCTCTTCCAGTATAGGTGCAGGTGCCGGGGTGGTATTCAAAACTCCTTCTCAGGAAACCATATCACTGTCATACAAGCTGGAATTTGAAGTCACCAAAAATGTGGCAGAATATGAAGCTCTGATTCTGGGATTAAGAGTTGCAAAAGAAATGGGAATCAGGGAGATGGTTGTGTTTGGGGATGCAGAATTAATTGTCCAGCAGGTCAAAAACGTCTATCAGACCAAGCACCCTCGTCTCAAGAATTACAGGAACGAGGTATGGGACCTTGTCGACAATTTCTTCCTGGCTTTTAACATCTCCTTCATCCCAAGGGAAGAAAACACTTCAGCTGATTTTCAAGCCTTCTCAGCTAGTTTGTTCGAAGCTCCTGCGCTACCCCCTGACAAATCAGAGGTGGAAGTAAGATACAGGCCCTCTGTACCGGACAATGTCAAACATTGGAAGGTATTTGAATACGATCAGGAAATAGAGAAATTCCTCCAATCCATCGACGATTTCTCTGCATCGCACATAGACGAGGACCCTGACGAGGAACCTGACCGCCACCTTGGGGAGTTGTTGAGTAAAGTTGATGATCATCAGATTATTCAACTGCCGAGCAATCATATACCAAGAGGACTGATCCCATTAGAAAGATTTTTCGATGGGAACGATGTGGCAGTGAAGGGTAGGATTTCAGGTGATGATGCTGATACGACTGAGTGCAACATAGGCACACTAGAGGAGCCCAAATTGGTCAAGCTGTCAAAGAGCCTGACCGAGGAACAGAGGATAGGATATACTAAGTTGCTGAGGGATTTTGCTGACGTATTTGCATGGACCTACGAAGACCTCCAGACATACGACACGTCAGTCATTGAGCACAAGATCCCACTGAAGGAGGAGGCTAGACCTTTCAGGCAGAAGCTGAGACAGATAAATCCGATGCTGCTACATGTCATGGAGAGGGAAGTGAAAAAGCTGCTGGATGCCCAAATCATAGTCCCCTTGAGGTACTCTAGCTGGGTAGCCAATTTGGTCCCAGTAAGAAAGAAGAGCGGAGAAATCAGACTCTGTGTCGATTTCAGGAATCTGAACAGGAGTTCAAGGAAGGACAACTACCCCCTGCCCAACATGGAACATATATTGCAGAGGGTCATCGGTGCATCTAGGATATCTATGATTGATGGCTTTTCTGGCTATAATCAGATATCAGTCATGCTGGAAGACAGAGAAAAGACCGCCTTCACCACGCCTTGGGGCACATTCATGTATGCCAAGATGCCATTTGGGCTGATGAACGCGGGAGCAACATTTCAGCGAGCCATGGACATAGCCTTCATCAGGGAAAAAGATAAGTTTGTGGTGATTTACCTAGACGATATAACAATCTTCTCCAAGACTGATATAGAGCACCACTACCACTTGAAGAAGGTTTTCCTGAAGTGTCGCAGGTTTGGTCTTTCCCTAAATCCCAAGAAATCATTGTTTTCCATGCATGAGGGGAAGTTGTTAGGCCATATAGTTTCAGCAGAAGGAGTGAGAATTGATCCTGACAGGGTAGAAGCAATCCAAGCCCTGTCACTTCCCAGGTCTAAAAGGGAGGCCCAAGCATTCCTGGGGAGGATTAATTTCCTGAGGAGGTTTGTCTCAAATTTTGCTGAATTGGTGAAACATATCACAACCATGCTCAGAAAGGGCCATGAAATAAAATGGACTGCTGAACCCAGGAAGTCTTTTGACCAAATAAAGAAAGCATTAACTGAGGCTCCTGTGCTGATCAGTCCAGATTATTCTAAAGATTTTATGATATTTTCTTTTGCGTCCTTTGATACAGTAGCAGCGGTTCTGTTGCAGAAGAATGATCAAGGGAAAGAACAACCTATTGCCTTCTTCAGTAAGGCGCTGAGAGATGCAGAGCTTTGCTATGAGATCATGGAGAAGCAGGCTTATGCCTTGGTGAAAGCTCTCAAATCTTTCAGGGTCTATGTCTTACACTCAAAGATCATTGCATATGTCCCTTCAACCTCTGTGAAGGACATTCTTATACAGCCTGACATAGACGGCAGAAGAGGTAGATGGATCTCCAAGATCCTGGAATTTAACCTGGAGATTAGGCACACTAAGCTAATAAAGGGGCAGGGTTTGGCCAAGCTCCTGGCCGAATCCAATTATAAAGCATTAGAAATCAATTTGATCAATGAGCAAGCCGAGACATTCGACAGGGGTCCCCAAAATAATGTGCCACTATCAACATGCCCCTGGTACAAATATATCTTGTATTTCCTGCGGGAGTTAAGACCCCCTAATGGGATGGAAAAGGGTAAAGCTAGAGATTTAAAGCTCAAAGCTGTCAGATATTGTTTTATTGGCCAAGCTTTGTATTGGAAAGCCCCCCAGGGGGTATTACTAATGTGTCTGGACCCACAACAGGCCCAGAAAGTTATGAATGATTTCCATAGCAGTCTCTGTGGAGGCCATTATTTTTGAAAGACCACAACTCACAAGATCCTCCGAGCTGGGTACTACTGGCCCACCTTATTTCCAGATGTTTGCAGGGAAATTAGAGCTTGCATCAAATGCCAGAAATTCTCAGGGAAGAAGCAGCTCAAGTCCCTTCCATTGAATCCTGTGGTGGTCTCAGCGCCCTTTCAGCAATGGGGATTGGACTTCATCGGGGAAATTCATCCTCCCTCAAGTGGTCAGCACCGATGGATTTTGACAGCAACCGACTACTTCACTAAATGGATAGAAGTTGTCCCTACCAGAAGCACTTCTCACAAAGTCATCATCAGCTTCTTGGAAGACATCATAGCTAGGTTCGGCTGCCCTAGCAAAATTGTCACTGACAATGCTTCCCCATTCCAGTCTGAGCCCCTGATGAAATTTTGTGACCAATTTGGGATTGCACTGATTCACTCCACCCCCTACTATCCTCAGGGAAATGGACTGGCAGAGTCCTCTAATAAAAGCTTAATTAAGCTTATTAAAAGGATATTAGAAGATAATAAATGGGCCTGGGACTCAAAGCTCAAATTCGCACTTTGGGCCGATCGAGTAACGACAAATAAATCCCTGGGTCTCTCACCCTTCCAGCTTGTTTATGGGATTGAAGCCGTCTTCCCCACTCAGCTTGCCTTGCCTGTGGCAAATCTCCTCCAAGATTATGAGGGGGAACCTAACCATGTGCTCAGAAGAATTCATCAGATGGTGGAGGTGCAGCAGATCAGAGAACAGGTCCTAGATAGAGCTTACCATCGTCAGCAGAAGATCAAGCAAGCTTTTGACAGAAAAAACAAGAAGAAAGAGTTTGAGTAGGGTGATCTGGTTCTCAAATGGGATGCACCCAGGCAGGAGAAGGGCAAACACAGTAAATTTGATGCCCTCTGGTTCGGGCCTTTCAAGATCCTGGAAGTGTTTTACAATAACACTTACAGGTTGCAGGATCTGGAAGGCAATGAAGTTTTTAGTGGCCCGGTCAGTGGGCATTTCTTAAAGAAGTGTTTTCTGTGAGCCGCAGCCGGCTCGTTTTATTTTTGTTTTGTAAATATTGTTTTTGTTTTTGTTTTTGTTTTCCCGGACTAATAAATGACTCCATAGCCCAATGGATAAGGCACTAAGTCTGCAAAAGAGTTCTTAGAGCATCACAGGGACGACTCTATCCCCCATGGAGCCAAATGTTAGCGATATTTCTTGCATATGGGGGGTATAACGCAAAAGAAGGGGTAAAAACCCACTCATCCAAAGTTTCGAGCGACAATGTGCCTGTGATAAGTAGCAAGCAAGATCGAGCGATCTAGATTTGCGCACCCAGATCGACGACGCATAGCAAATTCCGGACCCCCCTTGCCTTTCGACCTTTAAGCAAAGGGGGGGGGTCCGGAATCAGGGGCGCATCTCTCCGATGGTCCAGATGAATGCGCCCGGATCAACGACGATGAAGACCATTCCGGACCCCCCCCGCCTTTCTACCTTTAAGCCGAGGGGGGGGGTCCGGAATCGCAGGTGCTGCTTCCAACGGCTATGATCAAAGCACCCAGATCAACAGCAATTGCACGACCCACGTCATCCTCAACTGCTTTGTGCTTAAGCGCTCGTCGGCCCCTATCCCGTCATATCATTTTCCGACCACCTTTCTCCTGTCGACATGTGTCATCCTTCTACCTCCTTTTTATGGTCCGCGTGGTTTTCCTCGTTCTCATCATCCACTCACCGCCTGCCACGTGTCCCGTTCCTCTCCACGTTAGCCTCTCACCCGAAGGCGAGTTCTTCCTTCCGTCATCCTCCTCTCGTCGCGTCACTCCTTTCACGCCCTTATAACCCAGCGCGAACATTCCTCCACGCTGGCCTCCATATCTGTTCCTCAAGATATTCAGTTATTCCATGTGGCAGCATGAGAAGTCATCCAGATCCCGAAATGATGAGTTGGCTGGTCCGTTATCAATCCCAAGAAGCAGTTATTGAAGCGGTTGGTGGTGGTTAGACATCGTCTCCGCCATAATGGGGACGTCCTGCAACGAATTAAAGGCACGTCGATTCGCCAGTGTAACTGTCAGAAGATCTATCGCGTCTGCCACAAGTTGCACGATTATTCAAAGATTGTGGTTGCAGAGTGTCAGGAGCCATGCAGACGCAAAGCCTTCAATGCAGTTTCTTGGTTCCGCTGCTATGTTGTTCTGAGTATATGTAGGCATTTTTTCCATTTTTTGTATCTATCGATGGTAGAGCTAAGCTCCCAACTGTAAAGTTTCAGCGATACTCTGGTTTCCTGGTTATGCCTCTGTGTTTGAGACTTCTTGGTTTATAACAAACATTTCTTCTTCTTTTCCATCTTTGTTTCATATTTTGCCTGAGGATTCACAGTAGAACAACTTGTTACAATAAAGGATTTGTTGTGACGTTGTCGCGCCCTCTGGTATTTGTGTTTGGATGTAAAAGGATTTTGCGTTCGAATGCGTTCTTCTTCAGTCTGTCCCGAACCGGATGTTTGTGATAGACCATTGCGCCTTTCTTGCGAAATTCTTCCACCTACTCACCCTTTACTACGACTCACTGTTTGAAGTTTATCAAGACCTCACTCGTCCATGCATGCCTGGTCTGGTTTCTGAGTTGATGTGATGTTGTTCTGAGTTTTCCTCCATTTGATCACCCTTTAAACAAATCGTGACATTAAACTGATGGGCTTCGGGCTCTGCTCCTGCTAGCAATCCAGGAGTGACTTACGAACGCCAACAATATGGAAACCATCAACATGTACAGAATAGATTTAAAAGATAAAATTATTGAAGTAGCAAACTCAGACCATTGTTACTTGCAAATAAGAGGCGCATTACAACAAGACAATTTACAATAGAAATTTAAATATTATGAGTTGCAAGAGGATGGAATCCTCATATACAAAGGAAACATATACGTGCCAAATTCCAGAGAGCTAAGAAATAAAATGCTGAGGGAAATGCATAATATGTCATATGTTGGACACCTATGATATCAAAAATGCATTGTGGCTGTGAGGATCCAATATTTTTGGCCCAAAATGAAGAAAGAAGTGGCTAATTATATAACCAAGTGCCTAGAATGCCAGAAGGTAAAAGATAAGCAAGACATCCAGCTGGGTTGTTATAGCCATTGATCATTCCTGAGTGGAAATGGGAAGTGGTTACAATTGATTTTATTACAAATCTTCCCAGAACAATGAAACAACATGATTATATCATGGCAGTGGTGGATAAATTGACTAAGGTTGTACATTTTATCCTAGTGAAGACTACTCACAAGGCAACCAATATTGTATAAACCTACATGAAATAAGTTGTCAGTCTACATGGAGTGCCCAAGGTAATAGTTTTAGATAAAGATCCCAAGTTTATATCCAATTTTTGGAAAGGTTTGTTCAAAGGATTTGGGACAAATTTAAATCTCAGTACATCGTATCATCCAGAGTCTGGTGGGAAAATAGAGAGGACCAACAGAATAATTGAAGACATTCTCAAAATGTATGTGATGGACCAATCATCAAAGTGGGAAGATTATATCCACTTAGTTGAATTTACCTACAATAATGGGTATCAAGCCTCATTCAAAATGAGCCCATTCGAAGCATTATATGGCAAGAAGTGTAACACACAAGTAAGTTGGGATAACCCAACAAACAATGCTATCATTGGGCCAAATTTGTTGAAGGAAACGAAAGAGAAAATGACAAAGATCAAACATAATTTAAAGGTTTCCTAGGACATGCAAGAAATTTATGCAGACAAGAACCGATTTTTCAAACATTTTAAAGTGGGTGAACATGTATTTTTAAAAGTGAAAGAGAAAAGAAATTCACTAAGATTGGGTTGTTGCCAAAAGTTGACAGTACGATATTGTGGACCTTTTGAAATCTTAGAAAAGATAGGCCTAGTTGCATACATGATAGCATTGTATGAATCCATGAGAGTGCATAATGTATTTCACGTGTCATTATTAAAGAAATATGTGCTTGACCCTAATTACATAATTGATTGGTCAGTGATCTAGGTGGAATATGAAGGAAACTTTTAGGTGGATCCAATGTGCATCCAGAACCGAAAAGTCAAGGTACTCCAGAACAAAGCTATAGGGTTGTTAAAGGTTTGATGGACCTACTATGGCCCTGAAGACACAACATGGGAGCATGAAGAAACTATGTGGGAGGAATACCTGCAATCTTTTGTCAATTTTGAAGAAAGCAGAATGCAAAACTCCATTTTGGGCAACTATCATTTCAGAACCCCATCTCAGAGTTCCTTATCACTTGAGTTGACAACATGATAAGTGAATGTTGCAGACCGATGGATTGTGGGAAGTGAAGGGGGAACATTCCCGAGATCAGCAGGATGAAAAAAAACTAGAGAACATGGTTGGAACCATTGTAGGAGGATAAAAATTGGATAATTGTAAATTGTACATGTATTTTGACATAGAGTTGTGCACCGAGGATGGTGCACAATTGTAGGGGAGGGGGAATGTAACATCCCCACTTTAATTAATTCTTAATGTTGATATAATAGATGGCTAATGCCAAGCAATGTAATAAGCGAAATGTATTTTTGAATTTTAATAAATAAATAAATAAAGTGATGTCAGTTGTTGGGGCACATGGACAGAGATGGGATTTGATTAATCCCCAATACAAGGGGTCTAGAAAGGGGGGTTTTATCCATGAGTTTATTTTCCCAATCCTTTTCATGATTTTAATGCTTTGAGTGAACCTTTTGGTTTCCCTTGAGTGTGGAAGAACCCAATCATTGAATATCTATAAAAGGGTGGGTGTATAAAGTCGCATCCCATTGTTATTGGGAGCATGGGGATGAGTACAATCAACTTGGGGAATAGTGTAATTCAATAAATCAAGTAAAAGAGAGGAAAATTTGTATGGGAGAGGGGGGAGTTTTTACGGGAGTCATGTTTTTTTCATGGGTGGGGAGGAGAACAAGAAAAAGAAGATAAATGGAGACAAAGCAACAATGGAGGGAAAATTATGGAGTGTTTTTAGAGTTGAAAACTGAAGAAAGAAGTTGTCAAGACATGAAGAGTGAAATCATGTGAGTTTCACTACAACAACAAGTTGCTACTATTTGTTTTCCCTAGTCTTTTTCCTAACAATAAGTTTTCCTTTGAGATCCTAGTAAGTGACATTCTCGATCACTTATGCTAGAGACCTTGTTGAAAATGGTGCATCCCAATGAACTAAGAGCACTGAAGGGTGAACATTGGGAATGGTCAACTTGATGGAATGGGAGTAGTGAAGGGGCACATCCCTTGGGTTAGGCAGGTGTATGGAAGAGAGATGGTGGAAATCAAGATAGTTGTAAGAAGAGCCAGTGGGTTGTGAGATTTTACTGAGTTGTGAGTGGAAAATGATAGGCACTCTCTTTTGTGGATTCCTAGAGGTAGTTTGGGGGTGATTTGTTGTTGAAATATAGAACAACAGGTCTATGGTTGGGTGGAACATCATTCCCAAGCAGTTGGTTTCACAATTTCTCTTAAAAGATAGGTGTTTATCTTGTTTCGTGTTACATTTATAGTTTATTCCATTGTGTATTAATTATGTATACGAGGATGGTTTTATATGTTGTTGTATGAAGTTAATTAGTTGCATTCATGTTTGTTTCATCATGTTGTAGCTGCATTTAAATTAATGATAACATAATGGTTAAATTTGTGTGTATTCCTATAGCTTGTAAGCTACAAGATTAGTTAGCATACATTTTTATTTTATGTGTAATTTCACAAGTAATGTGCTTCAGCTGGGCTGGGGTATGTTACAACCCACAAAGGTAAGAATGTAGAATGACACAATCCCCACAATGAATATAGATACAAATCTTTCTGCATGTTCTTTATGTAGGGACATCTCACTGTAGCCTGTCAAATACAATATTGTTAAGTACCAAGTATCTGATTAATAAAATCACCACAATAGATCCAAGAAGAGTATAGAAAAAACCCCACTTTATTATTATGAAAACCCTTGAGGTAGGGAAACACCATACAATAGATCCTATTGTGGAAGGTTCTATCACATGAAGTTGTCATGGGTCAATTTTCTCCTTAGGTTTTAAATTTTACCCATTAGTCTTTAAGTTTGTTTTAATTTTCTCTTTATGATTTTTTTAGGCTGGTTTAAACAAACAAGGTTTGGGACTTGGTTCACATTTTTGACCCACACCTATGGTTTATACCCTAGGTTAATTTTATGGTTTATATCCTTGACTCATCACTTGACTTGACAGCTAGCACTATCAACCCCATGACTCTACTACTGGGTATGTGTTATATTCTTTGCACGCGTAGTAGTGTCACCTGCCTCAGGAAACGTGTCACGTATTTAGGTGGTTTTTCGGCACATGGTTTTTGCCGATGGTTTTCTATTTCCGGTTAAGGAATTATGGTTTTGGACTAATCCAGGCCATTGGGTTAGGGTTTTGGATGCCGCTGGCTCCTATATGTATATTGTATTGTAAACAATGTATCACAATGAATGAATATAGAATATGATAGTTTTCCCTGTTTGGGTTTCCAAGGGAAAAATCTCTATGTAATGTTTGTATTTGCCATTGTATATTTTCTGTTCTTTTTCTGAATATCTATTTACAGTAGATATTTTACAAGGTTAGAATCTACATCTACAAGTCTGACAAGTCACTCCATCCATTTATATGTTTGATCCTTTCCACTCTGTCCCTTTGCCCGTTAGGGAGTCAAATCAAACCTTGTCAAGGACAATGCCAACTCACTAGGCATTTTCGTAGCACATCTTTGTACAACCTCCCTCTTTACCATCATTCGCCATTATGGAGCTGATGTCATGTCTTTTATTGTTTTCAACACCCTTTTCTTCAAAAGGAATATCGTGATTTGGTCATTTGTGAATTTCTAACTGTTTACCAAATTTGAAATCCTACTCCTAGCTCGGCGTTGTTGAAACTACTAGTCTAGACATAGCTGTGGATTATCCTAAAAAATTAATTGTCCGAGCTGAATTGGAGATCAAGGTGGTTGCAAACGACTCCAGGATTGTTGCAGACCAATCATTATCAAGCTACGATGTCCAGGTACTTCGTGAGCCATCCAATCTCTGTTGGAGACCATTAAGGTGTTTTTGTCTTATCTTTGGGTAGAACTTGGCACTGCAAACTACAGTTTCTCCCACCTAACATCCTTTTTACCTCTGCTGCCACAAACTCCATATCCATTTGCATACTGACATTTTCCTCCACTAAAATCAAGTCAATTTGCTTCAGAGTTTTGAATGCCCATTTATCATCTTGGCTCAGGTTTTCCATACTACGCTACAGAAACTGTTGCCAAACTATGCTACAGATCCCCTGTTCCAGTGTTTTCAATTTATGTGTAAAACCAGTGCCATCTTCTAGGATCATAGTTCCAACATTAGCTCTCTTCATCCACTGTGTTAACCTATATTGTCATCTCAAATTCCATTTGCAATGAATGTTTAGGAGCCTTTCCCTTAGAACGAGGATGACCCTGTATGGGGGCTTGATATCAGTCTAAAACTTGAACAAGCGCAGTCTCCTGCATATCTTTTTCAAAGGATATTTTTCAATCAATATCAGTCATCAAACCAGTCTCTTATTAGTCCATAGGTGAATTGGAGGAAAGCCATGAAAGACCGGATTAGGATCACCTTTCAAAACTTAAAATACTTTTTGTATCTGTTTGGTTTACTTACCATCTCATAGCATTACAATTTTTTACCTCCTACTTCAATCCATGGATACACCTCAACAGAAGAAATCTCATAAGGGTGGGAGTGTGGTCAAGACTGAGCCTTCTGACATGCACCTATTTGATGTTGAGCCTATGATCAAGGAGGTTTTTCAAAGGGTTGGTTGCCTATCTTTCTATCAAAACATGCAGAGGGGACACCCTGAAGTAGCAAGGAAGTTTTCTTTAAACTTTGATGGCACTAAGACCAAGGTAGGAAACCTTGAGTTGGAGGTATTTGAGGCTACTATTGCAGAAACCACGAAGATACCCAATATTGGTGAGAGGTGGTTCAAATCCATGAATCTCAATGCAACCTTTTCTAAGGATTTCCTCAAGCCATATTATCAGAAAGACAATTTGTCCAAGGGAATGCCTAGGAGCCACTTGGTTGAGGGATTTGGCAAAATGTTAAAAGTTATTCAAAAATATTTTACATGTGAGGTCAGATTCAACATGATATACCAGTATCACATTAGGCTCTTGCTACACTTCACAGGAAAAGATTTGATGAATATCCATTTCTATCTGTTTACAAGTATGGTAAAGATGGTTGATAGGGTCTAATCCAAGTCCAAGGCTGTGGACACTAGTGTTTTACACTATGGGTTAATCGTGATGCTTGCAATGGAGGAATTGAAGAAGATAAACCTTAATTGGGAACAATTCATTGCCTCTGCAAATCTGCAGTTAAAAATAGCCTCCACCCCTCAATCTAGGGTGCAGATCGCTTTGCCAACTAGTAGTGTTTCTCAAGCAGAAACAAGCAAGAAGAGAAAGAGAAAACCTATTTCCCAAGACAAAGAAACTCATAAGGAAGTTGAAGAAGAAGAGAGGGAGGTCCATCACTCCCCACAAAGAGAATTTTCACCTTAGCCTGCACCCGAACTAGAGGAAGTTCCTTCATCAGACAAAACCACAACCAAAAAGGGTAGAAAATTGCATTTTCCTTCACTTGCTGCAGCCGCTAAGACCAGAGTTAGGATGCCTTTCACCATATCATCAACCCATAAGGAAGTTGTTGAAAAAGAAGTCATACCCAAGGCTTCAATCCCAAATAAAGTTAAAGGTAAAATTGACATTGTTGGGAAGCGTATTGAAGTCACGACCAAAGATTTTGTTTAGAAGAAATACAAAGGTAAGGGTGAAGTCACTAAGAAGGTTGTTGAATTCATAAACATCAACACTCCCCCTGATAATCCCACATTCAAGAGATTGATTAGACAACTCATGGATGAAAGGAAGGAAGTTTCCCGTTTGAAGGGAGAAAGATTGACTGAGAGGAGGAAGATGAAGGAGCTTATGGATATGTATAATGAAACCCTTGATCTAGCTAGGTTTACATCAAGAAGGTTCTTGCCTCTCCATAGGCAACTTAAGACTATGTATAGGAAAAACAACAACATTCAATCCCAAAATAGAAAGCTCAAAGAAGAATTGCAGCCCTTCAAGGATGATCTAGCCCAGAGGAACTTAAATGTTCTAGCACAAGCTACAATAGAAAGAAATGCCCCTGCAGTAGAGAGGAGTTCCCCTGCAAAAGAAAGAGATGTTGTTGTGACATAGGGAAGTTCTCCTGCAACAAGGAGGAGTGTCAGATTGAGAAAGTAAATGGAGAGTATGACAGATCCATTTTTTATCGTGAATAGTTTTTGCAAGCTTGAAGTGTTCAGGGAAATATTATATTTTCACCTACTATAGGCATCTATAGGATCATAGTCCATCTACTAAGACTTTTTGTGTTTTTGAGGATTTGTTGCATGACACAGAAAAAACACAGATATTTCGTAGCGCCTTGCGTTACAGAATCATCCACACAGACTATTTTGTAGTTGCGCTACCGAAGGTGCTACATAATCACCTAGCTGGACACAAAATGGCATGGGTGCTACAGAATCAGCTGCAGAACAATTTTATAGAGGAGTTAGCTACAAAATCTGCTACCAGTGCGCTACGAAAAGATGTTATGAACTGGTTGTTGCGGTCAACATTTTTGATTTCATTGATTCTTCTTGGATTTGATGACTTGGAGGGAAACAATGATCAACATGTGGCAGATGGAGCTCAATACATAGGCTTGGAGGACACATAACATTGGAGAATATGTGCCTAAACAACATCAAATCATGTCATTCATATCTTGTTAGATTTGTTTCCAACATGCTCCTTGATTTTAACAGTTTGTTAGATCCACTTGTACAAATGTTAGACTAGTAGCTTTTTGTGGAGAATCCTAGGATAGGAGTTCCAGCTCGCACCTCAAGTTGTTTTCTATTGTTTTGGTTATAAATACATCAGATGAATGATATGTTGGGTTTGAATGGTTGAAAAGAGCTCCCTATTTTGTAATATTTTGACTAAACAGAGTTGTTCTCTAGTTATGTATGAGACCTGAGATATTTTGATTAATATAAGTCAGACTCTTTTCATCATCTTGTTTCTTCTTACTCTGAAATTCTCATTATTGGATGATCCTTATGAGATGTTGTGGTTGTGTTATAATGGATGTTTGATTATAATGTTGTTGTGAATTTTTTTCAGTGTTTTAACTTTAGTTCAAGAAGTTATTGTGATTGAGTTTTATTCACCTAGATGATAGAAGGCCCGATGCTTATAGAAAACCTATCCACCTTCCTCACTAAGTATTTCATATAATCACTTTTTTCCTCAAACCACTGACTGAAGTTAATCAAAAACTCATTTGCTTATGCATACTAGCCCATATTTTTTGTGTTAAAACATTCTTATGCTGAGTTTTTTCCATTTAACCTTGTATCATTAATCTACATTTACAAACCTCTTTGATGGGTGCTGAGCTCATCCTATTGCAATATGAGGGTGACTCTTAGTGCTAACATTCTTGGTGCCATTGTCGGGGAACGAATTGAAAACATTTCCCTAAGATTGAACGATAAAGCAATATTGATTCTGAAGGTGCATTATAAACCAATACATTGAAGATTGCAACTTGGACTTGGCGATTCCATTGTTTCAGTTGTGGCTCCCAAAGGCAGACACACAAGGTCTACTCCACATCTATCTTGGGCAACACCTGAATCTAACCCAAAGAATATTATCAAGAAAGGGAAAGGTTCTCAAGAAGGCTTTTCAGTTGTTGTACGAGGTACTTCTGGTCATTTGCATGATTCTACTTTTAAAACTCTAGTAGCTATATCAAATTCTCCTCTTCTACCCTCTGTTGAAGCTTCTAGAAATTTGGATTTTGAAAATTTTCTTGTTGAATACTCTTCTTTTAGCCCCAAATTGAAAGAAGAAAGTTTTGAAACCCTTTCCTCTCCTGATGTTGTAAGTTGGTTTAGACTTGAGAGCTTAGAATATTTTCCTACCTTGGGCCTTTCTACTCCTCCTCCTATCAAAATTGTTTTGACTAAATAGGAGGAAACCTCTTTTCACTTCGACCCTGTACCATCTTCCTCCAAGACTCAACCTCTTCCTCTGAAAATTGAAACCTCTCCATCCAAGCTCCCTCTTTCTCCTAAAATCAAAGCTACAGTTGTACCTATCAAAACTCCATCTCCCCCTTGTTCTCCTACAGTTCACAACCCAATGACAGGTTCTAATATTCCTAGAAATAGGATGGATTCCATAGTGGATGCTAGGTATGCCCCTCTTATTTAACCTCATCCTATGAATTCTCTCCTAGTTGGAGACTACCTTAAGTACATACCCAAGTTCACAAGGGAGGAAGACATAACTGCAAAAGAACACCTTGCAACTTTTTATAGTTATGTAGATAATCTTAACATTGAGAATGAGGATGTATGGATGAGGGTGTTTGTACAAAGCCTTGATGGTGAGGCTAGAAAATGGTTTAGTGGTTTGACTCCTAGATCTATTGTTGGGATTGAAGCTTTGGATGATTATTTCTTGAAACATTGGGGGGATAAAAATGATTTCCTTTGTTATATTACAAAATTTGGGTCACTTAAGAGGAAAGAGGGGGAATCTGTTTCAGACTTCTCAAAAAGATTTAATAAAATGTACAACAAGATTCCCACTGAAATAAATCCTACAAAAACCTCTGCCAAGATTACCTATGCCAGTGCTTTTGACCCTGAGTTTTGCTTCCTATTGAGAGAAAGAAGATATACCTCTCTAGCTCATATGCAAGATGCAACTTTGGAAGTAGAATCTAACATATTGGCAGTTGAAAAACTTAGGGGAAAATATTATAGAGACAGAAGGAAAGGTAGGGATAAATATTCAACCTCAAAATCCCTGCTTTCCACCCTCAAGTTGATGAAATTACAAAATTGGTAAAATCACTTTCTGCTGAAATGGAGAAGTTGAAGCTTGAAGGAAAACATAACTATAGGAACACACAAAATGATGATAATAGAGGTAATTTTAGAAGACCAAATAATTCCCATCAGGTCCTCCAAAGAGATCAAATAAATAGGGATAGGTATGATAAAAAATTCCAAGCCCCTCTCCAAAATAAACTTGTTGTTGATGAAGAAGGAGAGGATGAAGAAACTGATCCAGAAATCCATTGTCTTGATGACACCTCTTCGTCTCCTCATTTAACCCAATTTGTGTATAAAGGGCCTCTCATGGATAGCCAATTAAATGAATTGAGTAAAGGGGAAAAAACAAATGACAATCCAAATAAATACAACCTAAGGTCAAAAAAAAAAGAGGGAAATCCTGACACTTCTGATCAACCCACTAAAACAAAAAATTCTGCCAAGGTTGTGGCAACTAGCAGCAAAGAAAAACATACACAAAACCATCAAGCATTGATTAAGAGCCCTATCCCAAAAATTAAGGAAATTATGAAATCTCCATCCTCCTTAGCTTTGAAAGTGAGATTCAAAAAATTAAAATCCATGTACCTTTTTTGGAGCTAATTAAGAACGAGGAATTCAAAAGGTATCTTTCCAAAATGCTGCAGCTTGAGCCTTCATATAATTCCACATATTCAGTCAAACTTCAAGATGAAAAACCAACAGTCATCCTGAGACCTTTGGTAGAGGATAGGGATGACTCTTCCCCCCCTTTCTACACACCATTAAACATTCATGATAAAGTGTTGCACAACTACTTGATGGACTCAGGGGCATCTCATAACCTCATGCCTAAAACTGTCACGGATGAGCTTGGGCTTTAAATTACAAAAACTTTCCATGACTTATACTCATTTGATTCTAGGAAAGTGAAGTGTCTTGGGGTTATCAAAGACCTGGTTGTTACCCTGTTCCAATTGCCCATGAAAAGTGTGGTCATGGATATCATGGTGGCTGATGTCCCCCCTTGAGTTTGGGATGCTCTTGGATAAAAAGACTAGGGGGAACTTTGCAGATGGACCTTTCATATGCCACCATTCCTATATTTGGGGGAGAACATAGAAGGCTTTCTATGGAGGCACAACTAGCCTACATCATCGGTGATGAAGAAAATCCTACCAACCACCCCATTTTTGCAGTTGATATTGATTTAGAATCCAGTATATTACAGCTCACCGATGCTCCTCAATCATTTATTGAAATTAGGAAACAACACATTAACTCTTGTGAAATTCCTCCTCCTAATACCTTTGTTTGGAAGATGTTTTTTGATGGGGCCTCTTCTAAGGAAGGTGTTGGTGATGGGGTAGTCTTTATTTTCCCTACCCAAGAGATCATATCTTTGTCTTAAAAGCTTGAATTTGAAACTATAAACAATGTGGCAGAATATTGGGTTTGAGGGTTGGTAAAGACATGAAGGTTAAAGAGATAGCAATGTTTGGAGATGCTGAATTAATTGTTCATCAAGTCAAAAATCTATATCAATCTAAACACCCTAGGTTAAGGACTTACATGAATAAGTTTGGGATCTTGTGGATAATTTCTTCTTGGCCTTTAGTATTTCTTTTGTTCCAAGAGAGGGGGACACTATGGTAGATTCCTTGGTTTTCTCAGCAAGCAATTTCAGAGTTCCTTTCCCCCCTAAACTCAAATATGACGTGGAAGTGAAGTATAGACCCTCTATACCTGAAAATGTCAAACATTGGTAGGTCTTTGAGGATGATCTCGAGATAAAAAGATTTCTTGAAACTGTGGATGATTTTTTTGCCTCACATATTGATCAAGATCATGATTATGAAAAAACCCCTCATGATGATATTTTTCTGAATAAAATTGTTTACCATCATATTTTTCAGTTGCCTAGTAACCATATTCCAAAAGGACTAGCCCCTTGGAGAGATTGTTTGAAAGAAACAATGTTGTTGTAAAGGTTAAAGTTTCAACTGGAAATGTTGATGTGACTAAATGCAATTTAGGTACAGAGGAGGATCCAAAGTATGTTAAATTGTCTAGCATCTTGTCAAAGGAACAAAGGGTTGAGTATGTTAATATTTTAAAGGAGTTTGTTGATGTGTTTGCCTGGAAATATGAATATTTACGAACATATGACACAAACATCATTGAACATAAGATCCCTTTGAAAGAGGAGACCGAGCCTTTTAGGAAGAAACTCAGATAAATAAATCCCATGTTGTTTCCTATTATGAAAAAAAAAAGTGAAGAAGTTATTGGATGCCAAGATCATCATTCCTTTGAGATACTATGAGTGGGTGGCTAACTTGGTCCCTATGAGGAAGAAGAATGGGGAAATTAGACTATGTGTTGATTTCAGGAATTTGAATAGAAGCTCCAAGAAATATGCATACCCCTTGACAAATATGGAGCACATTTTGCAAAGAGTGACTGGCTCATCTAGGATGTCTATGATTGATGGATTCTCAGGCTACAATCATATCTCTGTCTTGCCTGAAGATAGAGAGAAGACAACCTTCACTACTCCTTGGGGCACATTCATGTATGCTAAACTTCCCTTTGGATTGATGAATGTAGGAGAAACCTTTCAACAAGCAATGTATATTGTCTTTATTGGGGAGAAGAACAAATTTTTGGTCATCTACCTAGATGACATTACATTGTTCTCTAAATCTGATAAAGAACATTATCATCATTTGGAAAAGGTCTTCCTGAAGTGAAGAAAGTTTGGTCTATCTCTCAATCCTAAGAAGTCTTTGTTTGTTATGAAGGAAGGTAAGTTATTGGGGCACATTGTATCAGCAGAAGGGGTAAGAATTGATTCAAGAATAGTAGAGCCCACCTAGAATTTATCTCTTCCTAGATCCAAGAAATAAGTTCAGTCTTTCTTGGGGAAAACAATTTTTTTAAGAAGGTTCATCTCTAACTTTACTGAATTGGTTAAGTACATTACATCCATGCTTAGGAAAGGAAATGAGGTGAAATGGAATACTGAGGCTCGAGATTATTTTGACCAAATCAAAAAGGCCTTGACTAAAGCACCTATGCTCATCAACCCTTGATTATTCCAAGGAATTTATGATATTTTCCTTTGCCTCATTCGATACATTGGTTGTTTTCTTGCTGCAGAAAAATACAGAGGGGTTAGAGCATCTTATTTCCTTTTTTAACAGAGCTTTGAGGGATGCAGAAATGAGATATGATATCATGGAAAAGCAGGCTTATTCTTTGTTCAAATCCCTCGAGGCTTTCACAGTATACATTCTACATTCCAAGATTGTTGCCTATGTTCCCTCAACCTCATTGAAAGAGATACTTATCCAACCTAACATAGATGGGAAGAGGAGCAAATGGATTGCCAAAATTCTAGAATTTGACCTTGAAATGAAGCCCACTAAACTAGTGAAAGGCCAAGGTTTAGCTAGGTTGCTGGATGAATCTAATTGCAAATATTTAGGGGTTAATTTCATGAACATAAACTCAAAAAATCAGCAAGCTTATTTTGCTGACAAAATCTCTCATATCAGCCCCAATTTGGTAGAATGCACTTGGTATAAGGACATCATATATTTCCTACAGAAGTTGCAGCATCCTGATGGTTTGGAGAAGAACAAGGTAAGAGATTTGAATCTTAAAGCAATCAGATATTTTCTCATTGATCATATATTGTATTGGAAATATCCTCTAGGGGTTCTTTTGAGATGTTTAGATCCACAAGAGGCCCAAAAGGCCATGATTTATTTTCATGATAGCTTATGTGGGGGCCATCACTTTTGGAGAACCATGACCTATAATATCCTCAGAGCTGGGTATATCTGGCCTAGCCTTTTTGCTAATGTTTATGCAAATATTATAGCTTGTTTCAAGTGCCAAAAGTTTTCTAGAAAGCAACAAATCAAATCTTTGCCTTTGAAGCATGTGGTGGTTTATGGACCTTTTCAATAGTGGGGTCTTGACTTCATTGGGGAAATCCATCTAGATTCAAGTAGTCAACATAGGTGTATTTTAACTACCACTAATTATTTCACCAAGTGGATAGAAGCCATCCCTACAAGGAGTGCCTCCCATAAGGTAATCATTAGTTTTCTTGAGGATATCATGTCAATATTTGGTTGTCCAATCAAAATTGTTACTGACAATGCTGTCTCTTTTAAAGTTGAACCATTGATCAAGTTTTGTGAACAATATGGAATTACTTTAGTCCATTCTACTCCTTATTACCCCCAAGGAAATAGTTTGGCAGAGTCATCTAACAAGATCCTCATAAAGATCATGAAGAAATTGTTAGAAGACAACAAGAAAGCATGGGACTCAAAGCTGAAATTTTCCTTATGGGATGATAGAGTTACAACAAAGAGGTCACTTGGTGTTTCCCCTTTTCAGCTTGTATATGGGGTTGAAGCTATCTTTCCTACTCAGCTTTCCTTTCCTGTGGCAAAGTTCCTCCAGGACTACCAATGAGAACCTGATGATATGGTCAGGAGGATACAACAACTGGTAGAAGTACAATAGACTAGGGAGTAGCTACTTAACAAAGAACAATACCATCAACAGAAGATCATGAAAACCTTTGACAATAAGGTAAGCAAAGAATATTTACAGCTGGGAGATCTAGTGCTCAAGTGGGATGCACCCAAGCAAGATAAAGGCAAACATGGTAAATTCGAAGCCTTGTGGATTGGTCCTTTCAATATTTATGAGGTATTTTCAAATAACACTTATAAATTGTAGAACGTGGAGGATTCTGAAGTTTTTGGTGGTTGTGTCAATGGGAACTTTCTGAAGAATTATTTTTCTTAAGACATGAGTGGCTTTCCATTCATTGTAAATATCACTTTTTATTTTTTATTTTTGTTTGAATAAATGACCCCATAGCCCTATGATAAGACATTGAAGTTGCTTGTTCTTGGCAGCTCACAGGGAGCATGTCATTCCCTGTGGAGCCAATGTTATCACATGAAGTTATCATGGGTCAATTTTCTCCTTAGGTTTTAAATTTTACCCATTAGTCTTTAAGTTTGTTTTAATTTTCTCTTTATGATTTTCTTAAGTTGGTTTAAACAAATAAGGTTTGGGAATTGGTTCACATTTTTGACCCAAACCTATGGTTTTTACCCTAGGTTCATTTTGTGGTTTATATCCTTGACTCATCACTTGAATTGACATCTAGGACTATCAACCCCATGACTCTACAAGCCTGACAAGTCACTCCATCCATTTATATGTTTGATCCTCTCCACTTTGTCTGTTTTCCCGTTAGGGAGTCAAGTCAAACCTTGTCAAGGACATTGCCAACTCACTAGGCGTTTTCGTAGTGAATCTTTGTATAGTATCCCTCTTTACCATCATTCGCCATTGTGGTGCTAATGTCATGTATTTTATTTTTTTCAGCACCCTTGTCTTCAAAAGGAATATCGTGATTTGGTCATTTATGAATTTATAATTGTTTACCAAATTTGAAATCCTACTCCTAGCTCGACACTGTTGAAACTACTAGTCCAGAAAGAGCTACGGATTATGATACAAAATTAACTTTCCGAGGTGAATTGGAGGTCGAGGTGGTTGAAAACGACTCCAGGCTTGCTGCAGACCAGCCATGACCAAGCTATGACATCCAAGTACTTTGTGAGTCATCCAAGCTCCATTGGAGATCATTAAGATGTTTTTGTCTTATCTTTGGGTAGCACTTGGAGTTGCAAACTACAGTTTCTCCCACCTACCATTGTTTTTACCTCTGCTACCACAGAATCCATAGCCATTCACATACTGACATTGTCCTCCACTGGAATCAAGTCAATTTACTTCATAGCTTTGAATGCCCATTTATCATATTGGCTCAAGTTGTCCATACTGCGCTACAAAAATTGTTGCCAAAATGCTCTATGGATCCCTTGTTCCAGCGTTTTCAATTTTTGTGTAAAACCAATGCCATATTCTAGGCTCACAGTTCAAGCATTAGCTCTCTTCATCCACTATGTTATCCTATATTCTCATCTCAAATTCCATTTGAAGTGAACGTTTAGGATCCTTTTCCTTAGAACGAGGACGACCTTGTATGGTGGCTTGATATCAATCTAAAACTTGAAAAAGTGCAGTCTCCCTACATATAATTTTTCAAAGGATCCTTTTCCCTAAATCTCAGTCATAAAAAAAGTCTCTTATTAGTCCAGAGGTGAATTGAAGGAAAGCCACGAAAGACCAGATAAGGATCACCTTTCAAAACTTAAAAGACTTTTTGTATCTGTTTGGTTTCCTTACCATCTCATAGCATTACAGTTTTTGACCTCTTGCTTCTATCCATGGATACACCTCAACAAAAGAAATCTCACAAGGGTGGGAGTGTGGCCAGGAATGAGCCTTCTGACATGCACCTATTTGATGTTGATCCTATTATTAGGGAGGTTTTTCAAAGGATTGGTTGCCTATCTTTCTGTCAAAACATGCAGAGGGGACATCTTGAAGTAGCAAGGCAATTTGCTTTAAAATTTGATGGCACCAAGACCAAGGTGGGAACCCTTGAGTTGGAGGTATTTGAGGCTACTATTGCAACAACCAATTAGATACCCAATATTGGTGAGAGGTGGTTCAAATACATGACTCTCAATGCAACCTTTTCTAAGGATTTCCTTAAGATAGATTATCAGAAAGAAAATTTGTCCAAGGGAGTGCCTAGGAGCCACTTGGTTGAGGGCTTTGACAAAATGTTAAAAGTTATTCAGAGATATTTTACATGTGAGGGAAGATTCAACATGATATACCAATATCACATTAGGCTCTTTCTACACTTCACAGACAAGGATTCGATGAATATTCCTTTCTATCTATTTAGAAGTATGGGAAAGATGGATGATAGGGTCCAAGCCAAGTCCAAGGCTGTGGACACTAGTGTTTTCCACTCTGGGGTAATCAAAATGCTTGTACTAGAGGAATTGAAGAAGAGAAACCTTAATTGGGAACAATTCATTGCCTCTGCAAATCTGCAGTTAGATATAGCCTCCACCACTCAATCCAGGGTGCAGAGCCCTTTTCCAGCTAGTAGTGTTGCTCAAGCATAAATAAGCAAGAAGAGAAAGAGAAAACCTATTGCCCAAGACAAAGAAACTCTTAAGGAAGTTGAAGAAGAAGAGAGGGAGGTCCATCACTCCCCACAAAGAGAATTTTCACCTTAGCCTGCATCTGAACTAGAGGAAGTTCCTTCATCAGCCAAAACCACAGCCAAAAAGGGGAGAACATTGCATTTTCCTTCACCTACTGCAACAACTAAGACAAGAGTTAGGAGGCCTTTCACCAGATGATCATCCCACAAGGAAGCCATTGAAACAAAATTCATACACAAGGCTTCAGTCCCAAAGAAAGTTAAAGGTAAAATTGACATTTTTGGGAAGCCTATTGAGATCATGACCAAAGATTTTGTTCAGAAGAAAGACAAAGGTAAGGGTGAAGTCACTGAGAATCATGTTGAAGTCATAAACATCAACACTCCCCCTGATAATCCCACATTCAAGAGATTGATAAGACAACTCAAGGATGCAAGGAAAGAAGTTGCTCATTTGAAGGGAGAAAGATTGACTGAGAGGAGGAAGATGAAGGAGCTCATGAATATGTATAATGAAACCCTTGATCTGGCTATGTTTACAGCAAGAATATTCTTGCCTCTCCATAGGCAACTTAAGACTCTGTATAGGCAAAACAAAAGCATTCAGTCCCAAAATAGAAAGCTCAAAGAAGAATTGAAACCCTTTAAGGATGATCTAGCCCAAAGGAACTTAAATGTTCTAGCATAAGCTGCAATAGAAAGAAATACCCCTGCAATAGAGCGGAGTGCCCCTACAAAAGAAAGAGATTTTTTCATGATAGAGGGAAGTTCTCTTGCAACAAGGAGGAGTGCCAGATTGAGAAAGTAAATGGAGAGTATGACAGATCCATTTTTTATGGTGATTAGTTTTTGAAATCTTGAAGTGTTCAGGGAAATATTATATTTTCACCTACTAGAGGAATTTACAGACTCATAGTCCATCTACTAAGACTTTTTTTTTTTTTTTTGAGGATTTGTTGCATGACACATAAAAAAACACAGAGATTTCATAGCGCTTGGCGCTACGGAATCATCCACACATATTATTTTGTAGTTGCACTACTGAAGGCGCTACAGACTCACCTAACTAGACATAGAGTGACATGAGCGCTACAGAATCAGCTACAAAACAATTTTACATAGGATTTCGCTATAGAATATGCTACTAGTGTGCTACGAAAAGATGCTACAAATTGGTTGTTGCAGTCAACGGTTTTGAGTTCGTTGATTCTTCTTAGATTTGATGACTTGGAGGGAAACAATGATCAACAGGTGGTAGATGGAGCTTAGCACACAATATTGGAGGACACATAGCACTAAAGAAGATTCTCCCAAACAACATCAAAGAATGTCATTCATATCTTGTTAGATTTGTTGCTAACATGCTCCTTGATTTTAGCAGTTTATTAGATCCAATTGTACAGATGTCAGACTAGTAGATTTTTGTGGAGAATCCTAGGATAGGAAGGCCAACTCGCACCTCAAGTTGTTTTCTATTGTTTTGGTTATAAATACATCATATTAATGATATGTTGGGTTCGAATGGTTGAGAAGATCTCCCTATTTTGTAATATTTTGACTAAACAAAGTTGTTTTCTGGTTATGTATGAGACATGAGATATTTTGATTAATATAAGTCAGACTCTTTTCATCATATTGTTTCTTCTTACTCTGAAATTATCATTATTGGATGATCCTTATGATATGTTGTGGTTGTGTTATAATGGATGTTTGATTATAATGTTGTTGTGAATGTTTTTTAGTGTTTTAACTTTAGTTCAAGAAGTTCTTGTGATTGAGTTTTCTTCACTTAGCTGCTAGAAGGCCTGATGATTATAACAGACCTATCCACCTTCCTCATTAAGTCTTCCATATACTCACTTTTATCCTCAAACCACTGACTGAAGTTAATCAAAACCTCATTTGCTTATGCATACTAGCCCATATTTTATGTGTTAAAACATTCTTATGTTGAGTTTTGTCCATTTGACCTTTTATAATTAATCTACATTTACAAACCTCTTTGATGGGTGTTGGGCTTATCCTTTTGCAATATGAGGGTGAATATCAATGCTAATAGAAGGGATCCTATCTTGTTCACTTGTCTCTTCGAGGGGGAAACCTACTAATGAGTTACTGCTCCAAATACAATATTTTTTGACTTCCCATTACATTGCTTGAATCCATTAATATAGTGCTACCAACCAGCTAAGAACATTCTAGAGGAGGAACCTTCTCGAAGCAGAACCTTCTAATAAGTCATATTACATTTTTTTTTCCACACTAATATATATAACTACCATAGTGGGCCTTATTTAATAATATAGTGGACCTAATCCACCTTACATTGAATGGTCTCCACTATTATCACTATGGGCCCATCGGCCCCCCATTACCTCTCTAGCTACTCTACACCTTCTCCCCCACATTACCTCTCTACCTACACTACACCTTCACCCCCCCATTACCTCTCTAGCTACACTACATTCCATCCCCCTTATGAAACCTTTGTCCTCAATGCTTGTTATGAGGGTGTACAACCATATACCATGGTCCCATGGATAAGTGTGGACCATAGTGCTAAAGTAGGCTGGAGAAATAGGGCTCCATGTAGAAGTGTTAGCCACCCTATTGAAGTATTCTCACCACCACTGTAAACTTAGGTCACATGTCAAATTCTCATGTGAACTCCACGCTAAATATATTGGAACTCAATAGACAACTAAAATTGTTGCTCCAAAGATTGACACTGGTCATGCAGATCCAAATATGTAAAATTGGCCAAAAAATATTCACTACTACTGGAGAATAATAAAAATGAATAAGAATATGCATGTGCTCCACATGAGGTGGAGTAAAGTCATCAAATAGAAGATGGAAATAGTTATCCTCCCAAATATGACAACTGTCCATACACCAATCCTCACAATCGGACTTGAAATCATACTAGGCATATCATTCTTGATCATATTATTCCATGACACAATAGTATGTGCTCTGAACAATACATATGTTCTTAAATTCAGCAACAATGCTGAATATTTTGAACCTATCTTCATACTTCAGACCCCTGAGGGTTTGAAAGAGAAGTTCTACAAAAGTTGTAGCACCCTGCATACCCATTGAAATCACCACATAGAATATACCCAAAAGAAATCTCTTAAAATTATCTACCCAATGGCATTGATCTGGTGGAAATATGAGCACCCTCTGAAAATGTATGAGCTCTGTAGTCCCGTCACCATCACAAAGACCCTAAAAACTGGTTGAATTTAAATCAATGATATCTTCAGTTCTGGAGCTTCGATTCGAATGGATTTTTTTTTGAAATGGGTTATTTTTGAAAGAGGAACTCATATATGTAATTTTTGGGGCAAATTTGGCCCCAGGTGCTAGAGAAATCAGTGAAATTGCACAATCATCGACGAAAAAACCATGAAATTTAGAAAATTTTAAAATGAGGATAACTTCACTTCCCAGACTTCGTTTCAAACAATGTTTTGTTTTTAAATTGGTTTTTTTTCCAAGAGGAACTCAGATCTACAACCAATTTCTGCAAAATACATAGAAATATACAATATTTATCTAGACTGTCACGACCCTCTTTTGTCTTCTTGAATTTTTTTTTGCCAAAAAGTGGCTAAAGAAAGTGCTCTGATGCCACTTGTTAAGTACCAAAGATATGAATAATAAAATCACCACAATAGATCCAAGACATATATATATATATATATATATATATATATATATATATATANAACACTTTATTATTTTGAAAACTCGTGAGGTAGGGCAACACCATACAATAGATCCTATTACGGAAGGGATCCTCTCATGTTCATTTGCCTCTTCGAGGGGGCAACCCCATAATGAGATACTTCTCCAAATACAATATTTATTGACTTACCATTACATTGCTTGAACCCATTTATATAGTGCTACCAACCACCTAAGAACATTCTAAAGGAGGAACCTTCTAGAAGCAGAACCTTTTAATAAGTCCTCTTACATTTATTATGTTCACACTAATATCTCTAATTACCATAGTGGGCCTTATTTTAATAATATAGTGGACCTAATCCACCTTACATTTAATGACCTCCACTATTATCACTATGGGCCCTTTGGCCTCCCATTACCTCTCTAGCTACACAACACCTTTGGCTCCTCGTTACCTCTCTAGCTACACTGCATTCCATCCCCCTTATGAAAGTGTTGTCCTCAATGCTTGTTATGAGGGTGTACAACAATATACCAGGGTACCATGGATAAGTTTGGACTATAATGTTGAAGTAGGATGGAGAACTAGGGTCCCTTGTAGAAGTGCTAACCACCATGTTGAAGTATTCCCATTTCCACTATAAACCTGGGTCCCATGTCCAAGTGCCCATGTGAACTCCACGTTGAATATATCAGAACTCAATATCCAACTAAAATTGATCCTCCAAAGATTGACACTGGTCATGCAGATACAAATATGTAGAACTAGCCAAAAAATCATCCACTACCAATAGAGATTAATAAAATTGAAGAAGAATATGCATGTGCTCTACACGAGGTGGAGTAGATTCATCAAATAGAAGATGGAAATAATTATCCTCCCAAAGATGACAACTTTCCATATACCAATCCTAACAATCAGACTCAAAATCATACCAGGTAGATCGTTATCTATCATATTCTTCCATGACACAATTGTATGTGCTCTGAATAGTACATATGTTCTTAAATCCAACAACAACGTTGAATATTTTGATCCTATCTTCATGCTTTAGGCCCCTGAGAGTTTGAAAGAGAAGTTCTACAGAATTTGTAGCACCCCTCATATCCATTGGAAGCACCACATAGACTATACCCAAAATAAATCTTTTAAAATACTCTATCCAATGGCATTGATCTGATGGAAATATGAGCACCCTATGAAAAGGTATGAGCTCTGTAGTCTCGTCATCGTCACGAAGACCCTACAAAATGGGTGATTTTAAATCAGCGATATCTTCGGTTCTTGAGATTCGATTCAAATGATTTATTTTTTTGAAATGGGATATTTTGAAAAAGGAACTCATATATCTAATTTTTGTGGGAAATTTCGGCCCCGGTTGCTACAAAAATCAGCAAAATCGCACAATCATCCGTGAAAAAACCCTGAAATTTAGCATATTTTAAAATGAGGATAACTTCACTTCTCAGACTCCATTTCGAATGATTTTTCCAAGAGGGACTCAAATATACAAACATTTTCTACAATATCCACATAGAAAGCTACAATATTTGTCTGGAGTGTCACGACCCTCTTTTGTCTTCTTGAAAAAAAATCTACAAAAATAGAGAAAAATATTTCCCCTTTTGTGGTCAAAGAAAGTGCTTTGATACCACTTGTTAAGTACCAAAGATATGAATAATAAAATCACCACTATAGATCCAAGAAGGATATAGCAAAAACCCCACTTTATTATTATGAAAACCCTTGAGATAGGGCAACACCATACAATAGATCCTATTACAAAAGGGATCCTCTCCTATTCACTTGCCTCTTCGAGGGGAAAACCTCCTAATGAGCTATTTCTCCAAATACAATACTTCTTGACTTCCCATTACATTGCTTGAGCCCCTTTATTTGTGCTACTAACCACCTAAGAACATTCTAGAGGAGGAACCTTCTAGAAGCAGAACCTTCTAATAAGTCATCTTACATTTATTTTGTTCACACTAATATATCTAACTACCATAGTGGGCATTATTTAATAATATAGTGGACCTAATCCACCTTATATTGAATGGCCTCTACTAATATTACTATGGGCCCTTCAGCCCCCATTACCTCTATAACTACACTACACCTTTACCCCCCCCATTACCTCTCTAGCTACACTACAAATATTGTGAGTTAATTGCATAAAAAATGGAAACAATAGCCATCTACATATTTATTGATTTCTAAAAACTCGCTATGTTTTACAGGAATAGTCCCTCCGGTTGGAAATGGGACTAAGCGGGTGCATAATTTTCCAATGTAGTTGTCGTCGTGAAGCCAAAATCTTGTTCATCGAGCTCAGAATTCAAATTGATATAACGAGGCATGATTTTCGAAAACACAACTCTGACTAAGATTTGTTAGATCTGTGACTAAGATCAATACAAGCTTTGCCTCTATTTTTTTTATATGTATCTGCAAGATTTATGTTCAAGCAATACTTATCTCTATTTCTTTTTATATAATTACAAACACAAAAAATAGATGATGATATAAAAAAATACTATAAATCTTTGGCTTCTTGATAGAAACTTACTGAAAGGAATATAGGAGTATGGGAGTTAGTTGATGAAAACCCATGCAACATAGACATTGCAAGGCACTTTGGATTCACCATTCAGTGACATGTAGGAAGGCATACTCACATGAAGTAATGACAATGAACTTGTTGTCCGTAGAAGTGAGGAGAACCTCGCCACAGGTAGTTTTCTCTTATGAGTCTCCCCTTCATTCATTTATTCCTCTCGCTCTCCCTACAATGTCACCTCTACTGGTACTTTACTTTCTTGATTTGGGAATTGGCTAGCTAAGATTCATAATGTTGTTTGGAAATAGAAATTGGAAGAAAAATGAGAGGTTTCCTAGTGAATACTTGATCATAAGTTGAGTGAGGCGATAGAGTGATGAAAATGATAGAAATAGGGTGAGGTGGTTCAGTTTATTTTGACAAAGGTTTGCATGTTTTGCAAGATTTATTATTATTATTCACATAATAATATCAATCATATATGATTATTAAAATATTAATATAATTAAAATAATGTATGCATTTTTACATCATATTCAATGTGTTTGCACCTTCAAATGTTGAGGCTGAGGAGATAGTGCTGCAATTAAGAGAAAATGAGGTGAGGCGGTGCAGAGAAGTAACTTTGCATGTCAGTGCATTGAAATTGGTGCACTGACAAAGTTGAAGTGTTAATGCATTGACATGGACACCAGAAGGAAACAAACTTAAAAATTAGGTTATAATTAAAAAAAATCATTGTGTATTAGCAATAAGACTAACAAAAAATAAACATTGGGAATAAACAAAAAACATTGGGAAGAAACAAAAAAAATTGGGAAGAAATGAAAAATAAAACATTGAGAAGAGTGAAACCTGCAATAAGACTTCAACTCTATTGTCCAATGAGATTGTTGGAACATGCGGTTCCTTTGTAACCTCACCTTGTTGAATTGATAGGGTCGACCAAGTCTTTGGGTCGACAACCAACTAAACCCTTAGTTGACCATGTCCACTTATGGATTCTCGATCCATGTTTTATGGACAGGTGCAACCACCTTCACCCGAGTTTGTTGAGTTTGCTCCATGACCAAACCTATCAATTTTATCTCAGATTGTCAGATCATCTTGGGTGATATGCTCTTGCTCTCATTGAGCGACTTGTGCTTCAGTGCTACAATGTCTTTCAACACCACCACTTCTCTCGGATATGTTGTCCTCTATGTTCAATCCATGTTCCAACAAGGTATTAGAGTAGTTGGTTTCTTGATCTTGGGATCACAGAAAAGAATCAGATTCAAATGAGACAATGTTGAAGTCATTTTCTAAATTTGTTCTCTTCGAATGAAGAATTGTCCACTACTTGATTTGGGTTATCAAGCATTTAAAAATCCACTCATATGGATTCGATTTGATTGAAGGGGTTCTGCCCAAAATTCTTATCGTGAATTCCCTATTGGAGATGGCTAAGTTTTCTTGAGTTATATCAATTTATGGTTATCATCGTCAACTTTGCCCGACTGTAGTTTGATTGGACATTGATGGGATTTTACTCGACGGACCTTGGCATTGTGAAACCCTCAACCAACTTTCCTCGTGCACGTGTTAATTGTTGCATCACTTCTTTTTAATCAACTTGTGGCCCTGTCAACTTAAAATTTGACTCGAACTTAGTTTGGCTTGGCACTTGACCTGACTGATGAAGGAAGGCCTTGTGGTTGTCACACACCCAACCCGTTAAGTACCCTTTTAAGGGATGGGGTATAAATTTTTTGCCTTCCTACAACTTCTCTAAGTTCCTCAAATAAGAGCGCCATTGATTTTTTCTCTTCGAGAGCTTTCCAACGACTATGAACTTGTCCAAGATCAAGTTCTGAGTTGAAAGTTATGGCCCCTTGAACTTCTCCGGGTATCGTTGGTCAAAGTCCACGTGGCACCCATATGGCTCCACCTCATTCGTACCATCCTACATGGCACTGACATGACCTCGATCGTCATTCTCTAACAATGACATGGCCACTGGAGGGGTAGTTGTAGGGGATATTTCTCGATATTTGAGAATACTGGGCCTTTGAACCTCCGTCATTCTTGTACAGGTCTACAACATCTTCAAAGACATGAAGTCGTGAAGTCTCCTTTCACTTCAAAATATATGGTGGGGATCGATACACCCCTAGATCCGATTGTTGATATTTTTCTGCATTTAACACAAGATTTAGACTTGGCAAGGGTCCTACACTAAATTCACGACCAATCCCTTGACGCTACGTGGAACTATCCAGGCACGTCGTATCACCATGACATACATGGGCTCATCCAGTCGGAATTGGACGGTACAATAAGAGGACTTCGACGCTTCATCTCTTAACACACTCTCCTATATTCTCAAATCTCTTGGAGTCCGGGAGTTCAGAAGTTCTAGAACTCCCTCCACGTACTCCGGCCTTCGGCACTTTGGCGTTTGGCATGTGCACCAACATGTCAAATCCCCCAGAGCCTCGAAGTACCAAAGTCCCAGGCTTCCTTGCCACATACTTCGAGCTTCGGTGCTTCAGGATGTTCTCACCCCTTGTGCCTTACGTTTTTTGATGTAAGACTTCGTCGAAGTACTTACATTGTCCTTCCACTAGTTGATCGAATTGTAAAGAAAGGTTCCCAAAGAATCCTCAGATCAATGGCTCATATCGCTCCCAAATTCTTCCCCACGATCTAACGGTTGGCGATATTTCGTCACTCTGGGATTTTACATCTTTGCGTCCCTTATAGTCCTTAACCCAATAATTCCCCGAAGGGTTACCTACTAGAGAGGTCATAAAGCAGGGATGATTGTTTGTTGTCAATTGATGGTACCGCTTACTCTATCCTTCCACTATACTCGATCGAATGGTCAAGAAGGGTCTCAAAGGATCCTTAGATCTACAACCCACGTTACTTTGCAACTTCGACATTCGGGGATTTCGATCATTTAACACATTTTTACTCTCAGAGTAGGTCAATGCCGAATTGATCGTAGTGTGTATCCAACAATCAGGGAAGATCCTGATGTTTCTTGGATCAACGATTCACGTTACTTTGCGATCGAAAAGATGGTTAGGGTTTAGTGATAGGTAAAATACCACGATAACTGATAAAAAACCACCAGTTGTTGGTCAAATTCTCTAGTAACCGTGTCAACCAGTTTCCTTCGGCAGGATTAGAGTGTTGTGAAGTTATAACATCTCAGAGTCCTGGACCTTCGGAGTCTTGAAGGTCAAAAGTATTAGCTCCTGTTCGAGCATAGTGAAGGGTCCCAGAACCCCGGTCATATGGGACTTTGACAGGCCTCATAGGGCTACATTCTTAAATATTACCCAAGATTTGGTTAAGTCCGTGGACACAAACCTATGGTTACTTGGAAGAATGGCTTGAAGGAAGCACCTTCCATTTAGAGGACCTGAATTCTATGAAAAGAAAAGGGATTTCGAGGGATGGATGAGTTCAAAATAGTACTGTGGAGTATGTCCCAACTCTATATTCGCGTATTTTATCCCTCAACAAAATTTTGTAGGATTAGCACATATATAGATTTAGATAGGGGTCACTCATTTTTTTCCTCAAGTTTGTTTAAAGGCCATTACTAACATTCCTCCTTCGCTAAACATGATTAAACATAAATTCATTAACAAAATGTGATATTCAAATTCTACTTCACACTTACCAGGCCACGAGGCCATCAAAGTTACTATTTTTACCATTCAACACGATACTTATATGCAATTGTGCAAGGAATGCACCAAACTTGTCATCCTACAATAACTTGAATGCACAGGTTTACAAATGAAAACAAGCATTATTACCACTAACCATGCAATGCACATCTCTAACACAATCACAGATGTCCAATCAAGCATTTCAATTCAATTACACATAATATGTGAAATACTTATATGTATTGTAATTTAGAGATACCAAAATGATTGTGGGTGTTCACCTTTCCACCCAACCGTAGGATCATATGCATTTACTCCTAGCACTCTGGCCACCCCCGTTCCAATCCATGTTACCACCAGTGAGTTCTCTCTTTTCCCCGGGTCTTCTGCAAAATCCTGGAGGTCACTCCCCTTTTCTCACAAGAAGCTAGCAGTCCAGTTTTTTGTCCACCAAGCAAGGGAGCCTGTCATGATCGCTCACTCAATCACGCAGCTCTGTTTATCAGCTTGATTAGAAAACACTGTTGAGTCTCTCCTATAACCAGAACAACTTATTTTTTCAGTTCTTCTTCGGAAGTAGAGAGCCTCATGCACTCTTCTTCTTTTTTGAATGCTCCTTAGACCCATTCATTTGTCTCTTCTTCTTATTTGGTGTTTTTTGTTGATTTTTCCATAATCAAGGTTTAAGCATTAATTTCATTCCACTTTATAATTTTTACTTAAACCGCGGACAATTTATTGCAACAACCAAGATCACAAGAAGAAACACCATGCACCAGTACACAAGAAGTATCCTGGGAAACCCTTCTACACAAGGGAAGAAAACCTAGCCAATCCTTTGTTATATTCTTCAAGAGAAATACCTCCACCACCAAGAAAACCTTGCACACAAAAGGGTGCTCACAAACCCTAGAATACTAGTGCCCAAAAGAGGAGTGCACTTTTCCCAAGAAGATGTACTTGTTGAAATTTCCAAACTCACACTTGAGATATGATTCCTCAATGGGGAATTTACCTTTACTTGTATTAGACTCAACCTGTCAACAAAAGTGTCTATTGGCACAACAAGGCTGACCTCACTAACTCACAATATAATTAATAATTACCAAATTAATTATCTTCTATATTAAGATGGGGCCGACCTGTACCCTTTACATTACAATTAGGGTTACAGGTAAGTCTGACTCTTGAACAATATAGAAATGGATCTCATACACCCACTAGTGCTCAACCACCAGGGGCACATCCATATGGATGTCCATATCTCTATCTCACTGCATCTCACAGGAGAACCACACTCACTAGTACTCAACCACTAGGATCATGTTCACTTGTGCTCATCCACAGGCACGCCCAACTCAACAGATCTTCTTTACCACTGCATTACACATGAGAGTCATCTGGAGTTCATCATATCAACTCTCTGCTCAAAGGAGGCTAATACATTGTTTTTATCTCGGTCTCATAACGATGCACCCAACTCATGGGAATTCACATGTTCACCTTGTGCTCAGCCACAGGCACGTCCAACTCAACAGATCTTCTTTCTCACCGCGTTACACAGGAGGATCATCTGGATTTCTTCTCAACTCTTTGTAAGGAGGAGGCCATTACTACGTTCCAGTTCTGTATCAAATAGGAACCACACACCCAACTCATGGGCTCTCTCTCAGGTCGACTCAATCATTCTGTGTCCTGGAGGATGTATCACACAGTTGTAATAATCAACATTTTTCTCCTCCCCCGAGAAGTTTCTGGACCTGTCCTATTCCTTCTGTTAGAAGGAACTCGGGTCAATCCAGCCCTGCAGGAAGACTACACTATGTGGTACTTCAGACTGCCAATTTTCTATCTTCTCAGCGAGGCCCTCCATGCTTCCATTCACTGGGGTAGTTGGTGGTTCAACCACTAGTCCTTTTCTCATTAATTGATTTTTCCTTAGGATCAAGATGAGGCTTATTATTCCAGATCAAATATTTCAGCAAAGAGGATTGGATCATCTTGGCATGATGAACCCTCTATACAGATTTTCTCACTCTTTCCTATAGTGGTATCATGTCCAGTTCTTCAAGGCTTCACCCCCACAATCAATTGTTGACAATATAAGCAATGATACATTACGTTATTCACATGCCATAACATGGTAATAATACATAATGATTAATTACAATCTAGGAGAAACATGGGAGTTACAATGGCAGTCGAGACACTCGACTCATAAGAGGATCGACCTTTCCATGGTATTAAATAATTGAGGCTACTCGACTTATAGCCTTGGTTGACTCGACTATTGTAGCCGACCAACAAAAGATTCGACCTGAATTGGATTTAGCTAAGTCAGAACCCTCAACTTGTGTCCCTTGATGACCCGACTGGCGTAGAAGGGAAAATGGAAGCACTCAATCTAAAGTCGACGTAGAGAGGATTTGATTAGAATTAAGCATGGATCGATCAAATCGCCAAGCTCGACTCAAGCTTCCTCAACCTATTAATTGAATTTTGGAGTCCGTGCACTTCTTCGAAAGAGTATCCAATCGACCATCATTTGACCGACTTGTGCGCATGGATTGTAATATGGCCATATGTTTTTGAGTTGCAAGTGCATAGATTCCTAAGACAACTTGTGCATGACTTCTCGAATCAGTCTCGACCTTGGAACCCTCGGACGATATGCTTGGTGGTTTGCTCAAACCCATTGTTTGGTGGCTTCTTCCGGCATTCGACTTGTCTTTTCATCAACTCTTTCATTTAAAAAAAATGGCGAATAAAGGACGTCAATGTACATGAACAACCTTACCCCATTTGTTGGATAAGAGGTCGATCTCCCATTGGAGATACCTCGACCATTGGTATTTTTTATCTACTTCCAATCCACCATCTCTTTGTAGATTTTGTGTCTTGGATTTTTTTCCCTCCATCGATGATGGGCATGGGCATATTGGACAAAGATGAAGCTCTCATGCTTTAGAAATGGCAGGAGATCCATGAGAAGAAGGCTATCATCTTCTAATAATCTCACAACCAACTTTGTGCAGAAGTCATTACCTTGCAAAATGTTGTTGCATAATTACATATTGAGAATCAACGACTAAGCAGTGAGTTGCAGACAACTCATGCCCAACTGGAAGATGAGGTTTCCCTCTTTCAAACTAGCCTTTTGCAGCGGTTTGATGAAAAGTCTCAGAAAAGTTTTGACCTGAAGAAGACCATGGAAACCATATTTCAAGATCTAGTGGATGATTTTGGTGACAAGACAGATCTTGCCGACGATCTCATAAAAGAGGTGAAATTCCTCTCTCGTGAAAATGATTCCTTGAAGACAGAAAATGTGGGACTGAAAAATCACTTGAAATATGTAGAAGATGTGTTCCATACTATTGTCACTGAGCACTCCAGAAGGGTTACTTCCATGGGGAACACTGCTACTAGCCTTTTTCGAACTCTTGTTGATGAATTTGAGGAGAAGTCTAACCTTCTTGAAGAATTGGAAGAAGACGTGAAATCCCTTACTCATACAACAATGAGCATAAATGTCATCCAACTGATGGAAGAAAATACCCAACTGACTCATGAGGTTTCCCACTTGCAGGCCTCCATAGATGAGCTTTGTGAAGAAGTTGCTCCGCTCCAAGAAGACAACAATAGTTTGTTTGACGAATATCAAACATTGAAGGAATATTATGATTCCATATTGCTCCAGTTGACTCAGAAGGGCGAGACTCTTTAGAGCTTGCGGACTGTTGAATAGAATGTTGTGACAACTGTTGAGAAAAAGATTGATGTTGTTGAGCTGCCAGACTCACCTGCTTTTTCTTCCATCATTATTGTCAGTTCAGTTGTTTGTGAGAAGAATGTTTATGTTGTTGAGCTTCCAAGCTCACCCATTTCTTCTCCACCCCCTGATTTTGTTTATAAGAAAAATGTTTTCAATATTTGCTTTGAAACTGATAATTGTGTTGTTTCTCCTAGCTTTGAAAAACACACTACAAGTATAGGATCCCAACTATTCAATAAGATGGGATATGTTGGAGGAGCACTTGGAAAGAATGGACAGGGTATTGTTACTCCTATTATGCATGAGTTTTTTCCAACAAGAACAAGTCTTGGATATGATGTTGTTGTTGCCTCCTTTCCTACACCTACCGCTACTACAAACAAGGAAGTTTTGTTCGTTGCAGGTGGAGTTTAGACTGATTTTCCAACAACAATCTCTTAAACAGATTAATGATATGGTTGTTCCTGACATACCAAATTCTAAGAATATTGTTGTTGATGATGTTGTTGTTGATATACCAGGTCATTCTACTCCTGCGAGTACACCAAACCCTGAGCCTATATCTCTTGTTCAACCAACACAGTCTTTTGTGCCTTATCGTCATCCTTGCCATAAAAAGAGTGGAAATCATGCTTTCATATCTTTGCAAAAGAGATGTGAAAGAAAAAAACATGGACCCGTTCCGACTACTGGGATTGACTATGGTTGAATTGATGAGTGGTCATGGGCACATTTGAACCGATGTTTGAACAGTTCCTAATGTTGTGTATCGTTAATTGTACAAACATACAATGCTCCTATTCATTGTTGATGCTTAGCAATGTTAGACCACATGTTTGACCCAACTCGACAATCGAATGGAGTTTGATTGGTATATTGGTCAATTAAGATTCGACCCGACTTCACAGTCGCCTGGAGGTGTTTTCAACTGCATATTTGTCTATTTTATTTCTAATATCTATTATCTGTTGACTGGTGTGTTTCAAGGAAGATTTGTTGTTGATACTTTGATCCCTCAGTTGTGTTTAAGGGGGGGAAGTAATTGAAGTTACTGATGTGTAAACCCGATTGTTATGATTGGATTTGTTGAGACCGACCGAACCATGTTCGACTATGTTATTGAGAGCTATACTTCTTATTATTATACTTGATACATAGATTGTTCAGATACATAGATTGTCTAGGTTGGCAGAGACTGTTGGATTGACATAGACTGATTATATTGGTTCTTTCTTATATAGTCAACTCATCGACTGGATGGTGTTGTCTTGTTGTCTAGTCAACTGACCGACTGGGACCGTGTTTTGACCACGGATTTTGCAACCAATTTGCATTGGATGACTGCTCTTTGGCCTTGATTTGTGTTGATGGTGATCAAACTTTCTTCAGATTTTTGTTGTATCGTCTTGTGATCATCTTTTGTAGTAAAAAAAAATTCAAGGGGGAATGCTACAAAATTTGTTTTCCTCCAAGATGAGTTTATGGGGGGGTATTGGCACATGTGGTTCCTTTGTAACCTCACCTTATTGAATTTATTGAGTCGACCAAGTCTTTGGGGCGTGATAGCCGACTAAACCCTCGGTTGACCATGTCAACTTATGATTCTCGATTGACGTTTTATGGACAGGTGCAACCACCTTCACCCGAATTTGTTGAGTTTGGTCCATGACCAAACCTATTTATAGACGATCTCAGTGATCGGTCAATCATTTTTATCTCAGATTGTTAGATCATCTCGAGAGATCTTCTCTTGCTCTCATTGAGTGACTCATGCTTTAATGCTATGGTGTCTTTCGACACCACCACTTGTATCGGATCCATTGTCCTCTACGTTCAATCCATGTTCCAACAAAGATTACGAAGTACAAGATTTTTTTATTATATAATAAATAAAATGTTGAGTCTTTTATCTTGAACAATAGAGATTGAGCAAAAATATATAGTCAAAGGGATAAATAATATGAAGTTAACAATGAATCAAATGTCATAGTCCCTGCTCTAGCCTTCGACAAAGACTAATAATAGACTTGTTATTGACCATTATCAGATAGCAACCATCATTGACTAGCTCTAAAGGCTTGGTTACTTTATATATGACTAATATTCATTGCAAAGATTTATCATTTTGCATGATAAGAAGAACTCAATTGTACCTACATTCATGCCTTTATGAACTTGTTGGTCAACCCTATGGTGAAGCATATCATATTTACATTACAATTGTGTTGATTGGGCAAGTGAAATACCAAGTAACTCCTTGTTTATATTGATGAGTGTTCACCTTATAAATATATAGCTATTTTAAATGAGTAATATTTATTTAAATATTTTTCATTATGTATTGAAATGTTTTTATAAAAAATAAAATGTACAAATCAAAGTAAGTACTATAATATCATATCGAAAAAATCTTTTTTATTATAAACAATTTTATTATATTTCTTCTTGAAAGTAAAAAAAAATTCAACATTATGTATTGAAATGTTTTTATAAAGAATAAAATGTACAAATCAAAGTAAGTACTGTAATACCATGTTTAAAAAGTCTTTTTTATTATAAATAATTTCATTATATTTCTTCTTAAAAGTGAAAAAAAATTCAACATCCAATAAAAATAAAATAATTTCATTATATTTCTTCTTAAAAGTGAAAAAAAATTCAACATCCAATAAATAACCAAATATAAAGTTTCATTGATTTCATTAAACTTCAACACCAATAAATAACCAAACATAATGAAACTTCAGTATTAAAAAAACAATCTCTTAACAAAGTTGTCTACTAAGATATAAAAGTCATGAACATATTTGTACATATGAATACTCAACTTTATAACCAAACATAATGAAACTTCAGTATTAAAAAAACAATCTCTTAACAAAGTTGTCTACTAAGATATAAAAGTCTCTTAACAAAGTTGTCTACTAAGATATAAAAGTCATGAACATATTTGTACATTTGAATACTCAACTTTATATTATGGAATAAGATCAACATATTAAAATGAGTAAAGTTAACATATAAAAATCATCAAATTACATTGTTTACTTAAATTCAAACTTAAATCATTATCCTAATGATATCAATAATTAAACTTCATCTCATTTAATTAGAATTAAAGTTTTATGTTTCCTAGTACTATTACCCTGATGACACCAACCGTTGAACCCCACCTCACCTAACTATGTTTCCTAAGGTTTTATGTTTCCTAATACTATTACCTTGATGACACCAACCGTTGAACCCCACCTCACCTAACTATGTTTCTTAGGATTATTATCCTAGTGATACCAACCATTGGGGAACACCAACCACTAAACCCCACCTCACCTAACTACAATTACCCTTGCTTGTTTAATAATAACTTTGTTTTTTATAATACACAAGGTCCCATATACATGAATATGATGGAACCTTGTTCTCACTAATCTAATCATTAGAATGACATGAGAGGATGCAACTTTGTTCTAACTAGTCTAAGAATTACAATGACATGAATATCGAGGTTGAAATAGAGTAACAATTATGCTTTATTTTTTGAATTGATGTATATATTATGACAAGTTGGAAAACCTAAGAGTGATAATCATGATTTATTTTTTGAATGGACGTGTTAGCATGTTCTTTTTTCATCAATGACACTATTAGCATCATGCTTTGTAGGGTATTATTATTTATGGGGTTATGTAATTATAAGTAATTGTTATATAAATTTTGATTTTAATTTTAATTTATAAATTTTAATTGAGTGTAAATTATGAATTTAATATTGTATTTATGTAATATAATTATTATTTTTTAATATTAAGATGCTTATTATTTGTATTATACAACAAATAAATAATACAACAAATTAATATAAAGACAAAATGAAATGTTTAATATTAAGGTTTTAAAAGATATCTTAGAATGATGTTTTTTTTTTTAAGTAATTCTTCGAGTTTTGATAATATAATTGAAAATCTTAATTGTGTACAGTCCAATAAACTAAGTTAGTAATATAATTGTCTTACAAAATACAAAAGAACTTGAGTTTAAAATAAAGCATGCCCATCATGGGCTTCTTACTTGATGTTTACCTAAAGGTTAAGCTCCAAGGCTACATTTTATATGCCAAAATATTCATGCATTTGTTGGACTATATCTTCATCTTGAATTGTTACTTTGATAGACCCACTATAAATCTTTGGAAGCAGAATGAGATCTCTTGGAAAGACCCATAATCAATTCATAGAGCCTGTTCAAGTATGCTTCCAACTTTTTAATTTCTTTGCTTTGTTGAGCTATTATTGCTAATAATTCAACATTCTTAGATTTTTGAGAATCAAAGTGAGAAGTCATCCTACTGTTATAGTGAGAGGAGGTCGTCTAAAGTTCCGCAATTTGGTAGACACTCCTCCTTTGAACCTAACATGGATTAGAAATTTCATAAGGAATGCAATGATTGGAATTCCTATGACCCTCCATACTTTTCACTGCCTTGGAAAAAATCCCAAAGCTAAAACCAAGCCAAAACTAGGAAGATTCTAGTCTGAATGTGACCAAAAGGAAAACAAACCATAGAGCCTGGAGCCATAGGAAAAGCCCTAGATCACAAGGCCAAAACTAGACCACAATGCCTTATCAAACAAGAGGAGTGAGACAAACCAAATTGAAGCCTTGAGCTAAGGCTGGTTGACCATCTAAATAAACCTACAAAGACAACAAACTATGAGGAATAAAATCCCACCTTCACTGCACATATCCATCTTGTTGTGTTTAATGACCATCCCACCAATGCACTTGAAGAAATGAAGACGCGATAATATGGAACGAATTGAGGTTAATGCTCATCTCATCCACCTTAAATTGATATGCCACTTCTCCTCAAACATCATTAACATGCCAATCCTAAGGTTTAAAAAACTATAATTCATGGGATTTATGTTATGTTTAGAAACCAACCCCCTCCCCTCCATGTTTAAGCTTAACATCAATATGTTTAGTGAGACCCCTTTGTTTGCCTTGGTGTCCACCAAGTTATTGAAATCCCTCAAACCCTGGTAGTACTCAACAAACTCAAAACTCTTTGCCACCCCTTGAATTCATTGGATTAGTCTAAAGAGGCTTGAATTCTGAGAGAGAAACAATCGATGAATTATAATTGAAGCATCTCCAATTACAATTACTTTTTTTATCCCCTTTCATTTGACGATATTGAACCCATGATACAAGACCAATGCTTTTGCTTGATTATTTAGTGTTTTTTTCTTAGCTTACAAGTAAAGTTTAGTTCACAATTCCTTAGAAATAAAAAAAACAACCTCCCTACACCTCCCATCGTAAATATAAACCTATTTTAACATGAAGAAGATATATTTAAATTTTATAATTTTTATAATTTCCTGACTTATAAAGTAAGTATCATTCACTCCATTCACTCCACATTACATCTTACTCTTTAGAGTTGAATGAATTAGTGCAACATGAATGAAGTGAATAAAAAAGAGAAGAGAGTAATGTTTAAATTTAAATATATGTAACTTTTTCAATTAATTTCAATGTTCCATGTCTCAAAGGATTGGATTAATATGAACATGTACTTTTAAATAATTATACTTCAATAATTCTTATTCAAATATACATACCAATAAACAACTTTTAAATCGTCAAAGTTTTGTTAAATTTCAACAATTACATCCTCCAAATTTTGTATGTAAATTGGGAATAATTAATTTTAATACATGTAATTAGAATTTGTCAAATTAAAAGTTTTGCTAAATCGAAAATAATATTTGAGAAAGGATGTTACCATATCAGCACAAGGACTTACATCTTAAAGTCAATTTCTATATAAGTTGTAGATAATGTTTTATAAGTCATCTCTATCTCACAATTAGTATATGCATTGGTTGTAGATAATGTTTTATAAACCATCTCTATCTCACAATTATTATATATGTAGAATTTCATAGTAAACGCACCCACAACAATGTAAACATGCATACTTTTTTGTTTTCAAGAGGTTTGACTTTTACGGTAAAACTTTGGTTTACATCCTTTTTACTATCACATATAACCCATCAACACCTACTTGGAGGGTCATTTCTTTTGTACCAAGCACCTAGCACAGAAACACTTATAGATACACTTTATAACACGACCTAAGTGGATTGATCCCACAACCTCCTGAAATCTCAGGATTTGAAAAAATTGATTTTACTAACTAAACTCAAAGCAAAACCCAATATACACACATACACATACAATTTAAAAGAGAAAAAATAATATAAACAAAATCTACCATTCTTAATTTTCTAAATCTAATTACACCCCAACTTTTCACACTTATGAATACCATTCTTAATTTTTATGAAAACAAACTATGTACAACTTCAAGCTCTATAAGCTATGAAACATCATTTCTCCTCTTCCAAACCCATAAGCGAATGATATAACAATTTTTATCATATGCTTAATCTACAACCCTCATATTATAGCCGCATATTTTGTTTATCCCACGATCATAGAGGTGTTTTATTCCTCAAAGTTTGGCGTTGACCACTCTAAGCGAAATCCTAAGGAACTTAGTGAGTATTTATTAAAGCTAAAAGTTAGGTTAAAACCAAAAACTTCGAAAAGGCAAGACTGCAAATTCGTTAGAATGGGTATTATATTGAAGTTGAAGAAGAATAACGTTGAGTTAAGATGTTTTAGGACATTTTTTTTTTAATGCAAGGTTGAAAAGAATTTTGTTAGGTTTATGAATTCAAGAAATGTTTGTATTGAGGGATTTGCATTGTTTAATACTTTGTTCATTAAGAGGTCAAGTTTAAATCCAAAGAGGGTAGGGTATGTATACCTTCGTAGATTTTATCATTGAAAATCATTGGGCGAAAAAAATCTCATACACCAATTTGATGTATGACTTGGCTGTGACCTTAAAAATAGATTATTATTATTAAAATATAATGTATTAATTATGAGATTTATTTTTATTTGAAATTTATTAAGAATAAGAAACAATCAACTTAATATGAATTATTTTAGAAGATCTATATCAAGTCAAATATCTTTATACGTATTTAACATATACATTTTAGTTTCATTAATAATTTCTTTCTCACTTCATGTGATTATATGCATGACAACGTAGTTTTCACTTTATGTTCTCTATCTTACCTTGATCATATATACTAATTGCAATGATTGTTAAAGAAGCAATAAAATGACATTTTATATATCATCGTAAGCTATTACAAACTCCACCTTTCATATTCACGCCACACAAACCTCAATGTTAAGGTAACAATCTTACCTTGATTATTTTTTAGGGACATTGATTACTATGAAATGTAGCGTTGTTTCATTCTTCCTATGATTCTTATTAGTGCCATATGAATGATCAGAGAAAAGACTACACACTTTTCAAAGTAGGCATTTTACAAAATTAACTATCAATTCTTGGTCAACAACCCTCAAGTCTGGAGTTAGTGGACAACCTTCGTTTGCACCATATATGTATCTAGAAATCATTTTGTGTCTTGTGTGAATCTACCACAACTAATTGGTATTATCAGACCTATATCACAAACAATAAGATCATTTTTTCAAGTAACCACATCAAATCAAATGTACATGACCTCACCTACTCAACTTACTACACTTTTAGGCACAAGTTCTATAAGATTTCAAAGGCCAACTCACTTTTCAATTCCACCTTACTCTTCTAGTCCTCCTCCCATGCAAAATCCAAGACCTTATGCAACTCCTATGGAATATTTTTCATATAATCTAGTTTAGTGGTTTATACTTTTTCTATTGGGGCTAGGGTAAGTCCATCGAAGACACCAATGTTGTCAGACATCCCCCATCCTACGATGCATTGAGGAATTCTTGGAAACTACAATGTTATGCTTGTGAACTATTTTTATTGTTTTGATAGGTACGATAAAGGATATTTTCCTTAGATTTAATGGTGCTCTCGTAGTGATTTATTTTGTTTCTTGTGTGAATCCACCACAAGCAACTGATATTGTTAGACCTATATAAAAAAACGACAAGATCATTGCTTCAAGGAACTACACTGAATCAAATGTACATGACCTCACCTACTCAACTCGCTACACTTTTAGGCTCAATTTATACAGGATTTCCAGGGAAAGCTCGCTTGTCAATTTCACCTTACTCTTCTAGTCCTCCTCCCATGCAAATTCCAAGACCTTATGCAAGTCCTATGGAATATTTTTCATCTAATCTAGTTTAGTTATTTGAACTCCTTTTTTCCTTGGTGCGGCCAAGTTAAGTCCAACAAATACACCAATGTTGTCTGCCATCCCCCATCCTACCATGCATTAAGGAATTGTTGAAAACTACACTACAATACTTCTGAGCTATTTTTATTGTTCTATGACAAGTACAACACATGATATTTCCTTTAGATTTAATGGTGTTCTAATGGTGTTTTATCTACTTATGGAGCTCAATTGGATATTTCTATTATTCACATGCTCATGAGAGCATGTAGAAAGGTGTTGTGTTCAATTACTCTAACAGAAATGTGCTAATAGAAATATTTATCTACAAGAAGCACCTAATTTTATGTGTATCCAATAATTGCATTGAGAGTAGTGAGGTGCTCTACAACCCAATATGGAGGAGATGTTTTCACATTCACATGATGCTAGATTTTACATTAAACATTAAGAAAATATAAATTTGTCTCAATTAAAAAAATATAACAACAATAAAAATAAAGTCGGCTCAATTAAATGAAATGATAAAAAAAATTACACTTTAAAAATTTGATCCCTCTCAGTGCTTTATAGATCTAGTTTAAGATGGATCTATGTTGGTTAATGAAAAATTACCCTATATGATGTGTCATCTCCATGGCTTGCATAATTTTTTATTTTTTGGGGGGCAAAGAAAATTAATACCTCCACTCATTACTAGTTTTACCCTTTTTGATGGCTTGTGAACTATAGCTCTATGTGTTTACTCCATGTTAACCCCTCGATTTTCACACTTGAAAATCTTGAGGGTTAAGAGCCACCATGCACTATTTTGGTTGGCATTCTGAGATTATCCTAGAGTTTATCACTTGTGGTTAGCAGAGGTTAGTTCCCATCAGAGAAAGGTATATGATCAGTACATGGTTGTTTTTGTTTAGAGTTAGAACTAGCTTGGTTTCCCATACATTTGAGAGAGATATTTACATACAATAGGTGTGCCTAATTTTTAGGAGACATGGTTTGAGTGGGTCACTTGACAGTTTGGAGCAATTATGAGCATACAGTGAGGGTCCTTGCATGATTCTAGGCCCGATAGCACTTTTCTGGGCGACATGCAAGAACTTTATGTTTTTAGCAGTTTGAGCTCCAAGCCCCAAATTCAGATTCTGAGCATATATTATGGATCCTTGAGACATTCTGAGACTTTTGGACCTCTTCCGGGATGATTCATCACATATTTCTATTTTTAGCAGGTTGAGCACTAGGGCTCGCATGTTTGATTGTGGATTCAGATTCCTTGTGGAAAATCGAATCCAATGAGTATAATATCATGGACATGCGAGGATTTTTTTTTTAGCAATGTCTATTTTTAGCAGTGGACACATGATTGTGGTCTCCTAGTCATTCCAAACATTTGTGGAGAGTTTGGGTCAATTTAGACAAGTTTCAAATTTTTGGGACCGAATGGCTATTTTTGGAAAATTCAAATTTTACCAGTCATCCTCATCTCCAGCAATGGCAAGTGGCAAGCTCATATTTCAACATGTGGCAGAGTATTAGGATGATGTGGCATCTACATGGCATCATGAACCAAGGACACATTTTCCAAGAATTATGCATTAAATGAGAATTAATTAAGATAAAGAGGTGGTGCATGGGCGAGGTGGCATTTTCTAGAGAAAGTTTAGCCACTCAAGGCCAATTTTTCTCACTCTATTCCTCTCACTCTACATATTCTAACTTTCCATGCAATCAATTTCTAAAAATTCTCCCTAAATTTCTTTTAAACACAAAATTCCTAAATGTTAGGAAATCCCTAAAAAATAGGGTGAATTTCCCTTTAACTCATAACTCCCTCATCCCTTGAACAAATTTAGAAATCTAACATGCGTTGGAAAGATAAAGTTATCGTCAATGCATCTTAACCATTATTTGACTCACCATGTGCATACACTCTCACTCATAGCTCACCAATGCACATTACTCACTCACACTTATTCCCTCATGCGCATTAATTCCTAAATTTTTCACTCACACCTATTCCCTCATGTGCATTAATTCCTAAATTTCTCACTCACACATATTCCGTCATGCGCATTAACTCCTATTTGTCTTCACAATCCTCTCATATTTATTGGATGGTCTTCATTGGTTATTGGTTGGATTATTGCAGCAATTAGCATACTTCTTCTCTCATTCTTCTCTCTAATTCTTAGTCCAGTTACTCTTCTTTGAGAAAAGTGATCATTGTATCGGTTGTGGACTTGTAAATTGTGGCGCACCCAACCCTCTTGCAAGCCTATCAATAAAGAAATTTTGTGTTTGTGTTCTAACCTTGTTTCTTGATGGTACTTTGTGAATTTTTGCAATTAGATTAGTTGTTTTCCTTACTATTCATTGTGATTAATATTGATCTTTTGAGTAGATTATTTATTGTTCTTTCTCTTTTTATTATGCTAACCCTGCAGGATCCCTCCAAACAAGCAAAATTATTATTTTCTCCACGTTTTGGATAGAATTAGCATGTTATCCAAAACATACGAGTCATTGTTTTTTGTCATACAACGAAGAAAAACAAACTCGGGACAACAGAAAAATCACCCTAGGGACTCCCCCTTGAGGCTGGAAAGCACCAGCCCAAACAGAGAAGGGTCTAGCCCGTGACAATTTAGGGTTTTCCTCATTTAATTAGCCATTGAGTTTTCATCGTTGTTTTATCATATTTATCAGCTCAATTGGAGGGTGGAAATTTGTGCTAACACTCCCACAATCTATTTTTTGGGTTTCACACATATATGGAGCCTTCTATAGCAATATTCATGCTCAATTCTATAAACCGCTCCAAGAACATCAACTAGAATCCAAACTAATTGATATTGCACCTCTCTACTTCACATTTTAAATTGATTTTCACTATGTATATGCATTTTAGTAGATATATGTATATGAATTTTAGTAGATACATTGATTTATTTATTGTTTTCCATGTCAACAAAGGTAAGGGATTAACTACTCTATAAAACTATCTTGCTCTTTTATTTTTCCTCAACTTTGTCATTCATACCTCTTTGGGGTCACCTTATTTTCATCGTTTTCTCATTCTTTTGTTCTCTTTATTTTATCTTTTTTAGTTTCCTTATTTTACTTATTGTGGTGTTGCCCAAAATTGTGAAAAATTAAAATTTATAATAAAATAGAATAATGGATAAATAAAATAAGTCCATCCACTTTCATCTCGCAATAATTTGGGGTTGTGATAATGACCCAAAATTCAAATTCCATTGTACACTTTCTTCCCCTGCATGGGATTTGTTGGTTGTGGTTATTAAAATTATTGATGTAACCTTCAAGTAGATGATTGTAATGGTGTTGACATGGTACCAACAAACTCATTCTTTATTTAAGTACAAGAGGCAAAGACAATGCTTATTTCTAGATTTACCATCTATACAAATGATAAATTTCCATTTATAAAAAATAAAAATAAAAAGATTAAAGTTTAACAACAACAATAATAAAGTATAATAATGATGACGATGATCATTGCTTATTGAAACCAATAAGCAATAAACATTAGTGAACTTGTCGACATTTGACTAGTTTCATGTCAATAACGTCTAGTTTGAACCCCTTGTTTAGGTGCACCAATCTATGCCAACAAGTTCACTAAGTATACCATTCATGAATGTGGGGAAGCATCCATTTTGTTTTCTTGCAAAAAATTCTTAAAAAAAATATTGTATTATTGTTATTGTTATTAATTTTAATTACTAATTTAGGTTCAAATATTATTATTGTTTTTTCACCTAAGTTCAATTATTTTACCAAATAATTTTTCTCATTTTATTTTCTATTCCATTTGATTATTTATTTAACTATTTTACTCTATTTTAGGGAAGGCATGTGCGATGGGGTGAGGGGGTTCTTTTTGGGCCCAGAGGAAATAGAGTGTTTGACTACTTTCCATTTGGGGGTGGAAACAAACAACATAGCAGAGGCTTACACCCTTCTTCAAGGGATCCACTTGGAAAAACAAAGGCAAATACAATGTGTGAATGTTGTGGGAGATTCGAAGACAATAATGCGGAAAATGATATCAGGTTCCTCTCCTCATAACACGAGCCTAAGAATCATAACAGACATAATATGTCTCCTCGTATGTTCCATGCAAATCAATTATTTTCTTGTCCTTCGAATCAATAACGAAGAGGCAGATAAAATGGCCAATAAGGCCATCGACAAAGCCTCTGGTCTCTTGGGGGTTAGTGGAAACGAATGCTCAACCCCCTTACCATGAAACCAATACTCAAATAGAATCTTTGGGCCCATGTTGTTAGGTAGCTAGAGAGGTAGTCGAGGGGGGCGAAGAGCCCATAGTGGAGGCCATTCAATGTAAGGTGGACTAGGTCCACTATAGTATTAAATAAATCCCATTATGGTAGTTAGTTAGCTATAATAAATATAAGAGGACTTATGCTTCTAGAAGGTGTTGATGATTGAATCTGTCAGGACCAAAACGACAACCTCATGAGGACATTAACCCCCCTTCATTTTCAGAGAGGTGTTTCTCCTCTTTGGATAAAAGATATATCTTTGAATATCTTGGAGTAGGGAGAGTGATAGACAACAAACCCCAAATCTTTATTTCTTGGATTTATATGAGAATGGTTCTTAAATAACCCAATATGATATTTGTATGCAACAAAAGTCTTTTAATCAGAAAAGATTGAAGGAGGGTTTCAACATCAAAATTAAATTGTGATGAGAATCACACACAATCTTCTTAATAATATATAAATACATCCATATCTTCTTCATAGGATAGAATGGTTTGATCATCTCAAACAATTTTAACAGAGTACTACAATAAAGATCAAAAGAGAATTTGATAGGTCAACCTCAAATACTTTATATTCTGAAAACAGGGTTACAAAGCACAGTCGAGATCAACCCCAAAGCAATTCTTTGTGGAGTTCTATTCATGAAAGATATTATTCATTACAAATCATTTGACAACCATATATGTGGTTGCAAATACTCCATTATCATATAATAAAGTGTCTTAGAAGAATATAAGAAGAACACTCAACAACTCAACCTTGTGCCCAACTCTAACATTAGAGCATAAAACTACGAGAGGTGGTGTAAAGAATATATATATAAAAAAAATGAAGAAGATGAAGATTTCTTTCTTTTGATCAGAAGCTTGATTGTGTATCCATGGATGTACCTTATTCTTCATATGATATTCTGCCCCTCCCCTCTAACAATATTGAATATTGGGCCCTTTGATGAAGTCTCTCTTCCCTTTTTAAGAAGAGACTTTCTAACTACTTGAGTAGTTAGGGTTTCTCCCTTCTAGAAATTCTCGTACAAGTTACTTATTGAAACATTCCCTTTTGATCAATGAATCATTAATTCCTTATTAATGAATTCACATCATTAATACAAGTATATTGAAAGTGGGTCCCTCTCCTTTATTAATAAATTTTTTTAATTAATTAACTTTTTTTTTTGTTTAAATTTGTTTAATTTTCCATCAAAAGAGGACCACTGTAATTTAATTTTATGGAAGTGAAAACCAAATTTTTATCCATGAAAACCACTTCTGATGTTCTCTTCATCATCTCATCTTTCCAACGATATAAAATTTTCCCAAATCCGTTGCCCATATCTCAAGATATGAGTTTGTGAAGTTGAGTCGTCAAGCAAGCCCATTAAAAATGTAGCTGACTGATATTTTAATTCCTAAGAAATATTTATCAACTTTCAACATTTACAACCTATATCAACATCTTCTATGTCGAAATACCTTTCCAACAGTATAAATTTTTGTGCTTCCCTTCATAAAATTATACTTTTTGGTTTAAAAGTATATACCACATGCATTGGGATATTATATTCTTCATGATATATAATACTAAGTGTTTGATAACTTAGCAAGAAAAATGAGAAGAGAAAAAATTATAGAGCTTGGAGGATTCGACCCTTGGAAAATTGTCTAATAAAATAATAATTTTTTGGAATCTCGTCGTCGTCCACCTCATGCCCAATCATTGATCAATTATCTATTCATATACTTCCATGTGTCTCTAATAATAATATTCCATGTGTCTCCCTCCATGAATTGTCATGTTTCACAATTCCATGCTTCCATGTTGAATGTTCTTATTGGTTCATGCTTATGTTAGCATATTTATTTTTGAGTAAAGTTGGGACTTTGTTCAAAGTTTGTAAAGTCATACCTTGGTCTTGGGAAGACCAAGGCTTTCCTAATTGAGTCTCGGTGTGTGTGTTTGTGTGTTCCCCTAATTTTTGAAATTTTGAATGTCTTCCCCTATCAGCATGAGTTGAATCCTATAGAAAAACTTTTTCAATGACCTCAAACTTGGCAGTCTTGAAACTCTTGTTGAAATACTTCTTAATAGTTTGTTTTCTCCTTTTAATGTTATCCAAAGAAAACATCATTTTCTCTTCCAAAGCTAGTAGTGTGTTTATCCTTTGTGAAACATCTAAAGAATTTAATTCTTCAATCTGTAGCATCAACCTTAAGGATGAAAGTTCCAGTTCAGTTGGAAGGAGGGATTCTTGACCATAAACAAGTTGGAAAGGAGTGCAACCAGTGCTTACCTTGGCGATAGTTCTCTCTACCCAGAGGGCGTAATTAAGGAGAGTGTGTCACTGACGAGGCTTGTCTTTGATGAACCTTTTGACTATTCTTACCAGATTTTTGTTGGTAGACTCAACCTTCCCATTTCCTTTGGGATAATAAGCTGATGAGGTGAAATGTTTAACCCCCAATTTAGCTAAAAATTGATTCATCTTAGCAGAAATGAAAGCGGGACCATTGTCTATAATAATTTCCAATGGAAGACCAAATATGGAAAAAATGTTATTTTCAAGGAATGAAATTACCTGATCATCTGTGGAATGCTTAAGTGGGACAACTTCATCCCATTTTGTAAAATAGTTTGTGGTTGTCAAAAAAAAAAATTGTCCAGCTGAAGAAGGACGATTAATAGGACCAATAAAATCCAATCCCCACTTTGAAAAAGGAAAGTCTGGTAGGACAGGTTGTAATGGCATGGTTGAAAGGCATTCTTTCCCAACAAATTTTAGGCATTTATCACAAGATCTCAAAAAAATATAAGAGTCACGAAATATTGAAGGCCAATAGTATCCTTTTTCTAATAATCTTGAAAGCAGTGGTTTTTGCAGAAAAATGATCTCCTACACGAATGACAGAACTTGAAGAACCATGAGCTTCTTGCAATAGTTTATGTGTGTCTTCATTGTTTACACAACGAAGCAACACACCATCAGCATATATTTGAAATAAGAATTCTCCTATAATGGCATATCTTGCAGAGTCAAGACATAGTATTCTCCTTTGATGAGTGTCTAAGTTGTCTGGACATCTTTGGTTCTATAAATAATAAACCAAATTCTTGTAATAGGGATGTTTAGACACAGGGAGGATCTGACCATCAATGTAAAAGAGAGATGAAAGGGAACTATATTATTCATCAATTTCTTCACCATTCTTAGCATGTTGAACTCAATGAGGGGCTAGGTCACACCCCTTGATAGTGGTAGAAGTCAAGAGATTCAAATCATGCTCTTAGATCTTGGAAAGCCAATGTGCAAGCTTTCCTGAAAGATAAGTCTGTGAGAGAAAAAACTTGACAGCAGGTAAAGGGACCTTTACCAATGTATGCTTACCTAAGATGAAGTGGCAAAACTTTTCAACAGCTTTAACAAGAGCGAAAGCATGTTTCTAAATAAAAGAATATTTAAATTCATCATCAAACAAACTTTGACTCATGTAAGCCATTGGTTTTTCATTTCCTTGGTCATCATTTTGCATGAGAACAACAAAAACTGCCACCTCGGTGGCATTAGTATATATCGTGAATTCCTTCTCAAAATACGACTTCATCAAAACCAGTGCAGAATGATTGCTTTCTTGATCCCTTCAAAAGAATTTTTGACATCATCTATCCAAGAAAAAGAACGGTCTTTCTTAAGAAGATTATGAATTGGCTTGACCATCACAACAAAATCTGGAACAAACCTACAGACAAAGTTAATAACCCCCTTAAAAGCTTGAACCTCCTTTTTGGAAGTGGGAGCAGACAGATCAAGGATAGGAACAATCCTTTCAAGATCAATGCTTATTCCTGAATCATAGACAATGTGTCCAAGGAACTTTCCCTCGGTAACCCCAAAATTGGACTTGGAAGGATTTAGAGAAATGTCAAATTTCCTACAGCGCATGAGAATTTTTCTCAGATGACCAAAATGATCTGGACAGATTTTAGAGTACACCGTTAAGTCATCAAGGTAGATCTGAATGATCTTACCGATCAAATCGTCAAAATCTATTTCCATATTTCTTTGAAAGGTGGCACCTGCATTAGAGAAGACAAAAGGCATATGTTCATCAGCAAAAGCACCCCAACAAGTAATAAATGTGGTTTCATATTTGTCTACCCTTTTTACTTTGATTTGGTTGTAACCGGAAAAAACGTCAAGTAAGGACATTATTTGTGACCCTGCAACTTACTGCAAAATCATTTCCATGTTAGGGAGAGGGAAGTGATATTTTATACTAGCTCGATTTAATGCATGAAAATCAACGCATAATCTGATCTGACCAGTTGTTTTCTGAAAAGGAACCAAATTTGAAACCCATTCAGAATACTTGACCGGAAAGATGATCCTAGCCTTCAAGAGTTTTTCCAACTCCTTTCGAATATTTGCTTCTAGTGCAGGGTTGATAGGTCTTTGTTTTTGCCTGACTGGTTTTACGTCTTCCTTAATGGGGATGGCATGTTCTATAAAACCATGACCAAAACCACGAAGATCCTCATAAGACCAAGCAAAAACATCTTGAAATTCACCAAGCAGCTTGGAAAACTTCACCTTCTCTTCATATGAACATTTGGCACCTATTTTAACATTCTTTGGAGCCTCGGGTGTCCCAATGTTCAAGGAGATTGTTTCACCCACCTTCCTTTTCGACTCCTCTTCTTTCTGTTTTTCCTTATTGCCTACATCACTCAAAGAAAATGAACTCTCTAGAGGAGTCAAGACTTTAGGAATATTGTTATCTTCTATGGATATAATCTCCTTTAGCTTAAAAGGTTCATTTTGAATAAAAGCATAAATTCTCTCATCGTTAGGGAAGACCTGCCAAGATTCTATATTGTCGGGGATATGTGGAATATACAGAGATTGGAAAGTACAATCAGGTCTATGTGCCAGAAGTTATTGATTATGAGAGGTTGCAAAAACAACTAATCGATCAGCCATCGAGTTTAACTCCCTCTTGACATGAGTGATGTTGAAAGATAAAAGGTTCGAGTTAAGCAACCAAACAGTTTGGGTGTATCATTTCATTAACTTGTTGCTAGGAGAGTAAATTTTACGTACAATATTCACAACAAGTTCGGAATCCCGAAAAACTGAAAGGTGACCACAACCAATATTATAGGCATTCTCAGTGCCTAATAATAAAGCTTTGAATTCAGTGACATTGTTAGTGCAAGCGAACTCCAACCTATAAGAAAAGTTATGGATTTTTCCTACATGAGAAATCAAGATAATGCTAGCTCTGTTACCTTCGTTAGAGCATGAACCATCAAAGTGCATGTGCCACATACCATCATCTAAATTGATTTGTTCCATGGGAATGTTATCCTCCTTAGCAAAGATGGAATGCACTCCTAGGTCCTCTTCAATATAGTTTACATTAGGTTGTGGGGCACTCTCTATGTAAGGTGATATCCTTCCTTCTCTAAGGACTATAATGTTTTTTTCATTCCGAGGAATTGATAAATGTGTTATGTCGAGTGAGAGGTATCCACCCATTAAGGATTGTCAATCTCTTCCTAAGATGATTGAGTAATTTCTTACCGGCATATCAGTTACCTGAATGTTGAGAGTTGTCCTTATTTCAGAATGAGCGCACAAAACCAAGGTCACATCTTTAATCTCACCTATGGTTGTTTGTTGTAGACTATTATAGGAGAGCATGCTTCTATCATTTTCATTTGTACAAGACAAGCCAAGCTCTTCCATAATAATCTTTGACATCACACTTGGGCCTGAACCGCCATCAATGAGGCAACAATGGGCAATCTTATCCATAATCTTTACAGAAATATAAAAAGGGGGATTTTTTTACAGGGTATCTAAAGTTATGTACACCTAGTTTATTGACAGTTGAATCCTCTTCGTTTACCTCTTCAAGGAGGTTGGCTACAATGAAAGATTTTCCTTCCATGAATTGTTTTAGATGCATTTATTGTTCAGGGATGACAACCATGTCCAAAAGGGTTGCATATGCCTTGATGTTGGCCAACTGATTTAATATATTGTATTTGGAAGAGGGGAGAGGAGAGGTTATTCCTTGAATATCAGGAACCTTAGGAACCTGAACTGTAGCAGTGGGTGAGGATGAGCTTGGGCTAGAACAATTGCGGGGAGGATCAAATTTTCCCTTGGGAGTATAGGCTTTGTTCCTAGTATTGATGACCATGAAATCTTCTGGCTCTACAAAATCTAGGACAAAAATAGTGGCCTCTGGTCTCTTACCAAATATCTTATCTCTGGCACTCTTCTTTACCTCACACGTGGTTTCCTCGTGGTGTTCCTCGCAGAAGTTAAACCAACTTCGAGGCAAGATAGCTTTAGGCTGAAAATTATTTTCAACCGGATCTCTAAAGGGGGGTGCAGAAGAGGATGAAGCTCCAGGGGTGAGAGGGGAGACAGTTCCTTTCCACTCATACACTATCATACGATAGTTCGTGTCTTGTACTAGTTGTAAAAGGGCGAACATGTCTGTCTATCTAACCGATTCTCTCTGGGGACGACCAGTTCTTTCAAGTTGTTCTTCATACTCTGAACAAGTATGAAGAGTGCAACCAAGATTATCAATGGCTTTTTCCTCAAGCCTATGATGGTAGGGGGAAGACAACACATTGTTGTAATGCATGAAAGCGGTTTGGTTCTGAGGGCGGATGAGTTCAGGGATTTGATTGTATAACTTGGTGAAACGCAAGTTGAAATACTTGATGGTCTTGCCATCCTTATAGGTGACGTTATTTTATTACCTTAACTTCTCGGCTGGGAGTTTAGATTTCCCATAAGTGGATCGAAACCAATAGATTAACTCTTCTCAAGTAAACAAAATCTTAGGAGGGAGGTCAAAGAAATAAGTCAGAACCTTTCCTTCCAAGGAATTGACGAATAAGCACATGCAAGTATCATTGTCATTGGCCTGTATGTTATGACAAGCATTAGGTAATGCCACCGGGTGTTCGTTTGTAGTGGCATTTTTATTTCTTGAAAACCTAGGAAAATGCTTTTTAAATTTAGGAAGTGGACGAGTAGCAGGTGCTAGATTAAGAGGAGAGGAAACATGCCATGGTGTGGTTATGACGTCTTCTTCAAACTGACAAATCCCATAGTTTTTAATGACTTTGGTAGGATTTTTGGTAGATTGAACATGGATATGGTAGCTATATAAGCTACCAATCACTAACGAAGATGAATCCTAAGAGGAGGAAGCACCTCCCATACCACCAGAGTCACCACTAGATCCCATCTTATGGATGATAGATGAGGGAAAGAAAGACGAACTAGATGAATTGGACAAAGTTCTCCTTAGAGCACTTTGTTGGGCAGATAACACAATGTTCCTTCTTCCTATTTCGGCAATAGGATTGATTTATGGTGATAAGCCTCTTCTTATTTTAGAATCACGAGAGTATAAGGACATGAAAGAAAGGACAAAACTATATAAACAAGAATGTTATGACTAATTTCTAAGCTGTCTACGTCTAGCTTCCAATCGTTCTTGAGCACTAATATGTCGTTCAATTGTTGCCCAAGAATGGTTAAGCTCAACACATGTATTTGCAGTGTCTAAAATGGCATTAAACAGGTTCAAAGCAATGTTGGTATGATCTTGAAGACCAAGCTCAATATTGGGCTGCCTTGCAACATGCACAATCATTAAGAAATAAAACAATCAAAGAATCAATTTCAGAAAAATAGATGTATCGATGAAACTCGAGTATAAAAATTAACCAGAGAGATATTGAAGATCTCCCGAGTATGGTCGCCAAATAAATGTTGAGGAAAAGATATGAAATGATCGTATTCAAGCATTTTCATATTCTTCTTAGCTAAAGCAAAGTAGACGGGAATATCACCCTATGTTTATAGCCATCACAAATAAAATCCTAACTCACAAGTATTGATTACAAGTGCTTAGGATAGTCTTTTTCACAATTAAAAACTTGTTGGAAAATTCATTTTGATATGATTTTATGAATATAACAGTTGCTGAAATAAATGTAGAGACAGAAGTAAAGACACCAAGATGGTAATCAAGATAGATGAGACATAAATCAATTCTTTATTTCATTCCAATTCACCAAAGAGTCATTCCTTTTACAAAATTTCATGTAGAAATTTCGGACCAAAGTCAAACTTAGATATCCCCGATGGAACATACAAAAGGACATCTAACAGAAAACCAAAAACTGAACTCTAAAAGCTGGATCATCTTGACACAAATTGTTGCCCACTCGACTCTGCACAATAACCTTTGTCAGTCATGAAAACTAATTCACAAACAGACAAGTCTACACAGACTATCAAAGATAGATCAACACCTCTGAAAAACAAGTGTCTGAATGATGTAATTCAGCCCTGAATCTTGTTGTCTACAATAAGACCCTGCTATCATAAAAAAGAATTAGGCTTGTGATAAATTAAGGAATAAATGAAAACTAAACTATCTCAACATAAACTCAAAGAGAAAACCTTAGTATGCTCCTCCTTCTATCCTCCTCTTGTTCCTCCCTTTCCTTTTTTCATTAAGCAAATTAGAATTGGTTGAAGTAGTTGAACCACCTCATTAGTTAAGTTAACTAAAACTCAATCTACTTTTAGTTAAGGGGGGGAGAGTAATAAATCATAATAAGGGTTTTAAATAAATAATAACTATTAGGTGGGACCCCTTGTGACTCCCTTTAGTTCTCAACAATCATAACATAACTAGTCAATTAAACGAAACACCCCTCCTTGAGACTCCCATCATCACATTCATATTTGACAATTTATCTCAATAATAATTGCAACTGTTTCCAAAATATATTACCAACATATCCAAAAACATGTTATACGAAAATCTGAAGTCAACTGTCATCAACAATAAAAAAAAACTTAAAACCTATATTTTCCAGTTTGTGAGGCAATCTTTTGTTAATATTATGGTAGCTGCGGGAGGTATTTACCCACACGTGTGAACCTTACGAGAATAGAAGACTCTGGGAAGCAAGAGAAACCCTAATGAGTTGGCTAATAACCCTAGAAGCCTTGTCGGCTCAAGAAGATAATTTATATTAGGCTATTAGCCTCCAAGAGAAGAAGTCAGCCAGAATTAATAATAATATACTAAACAGACACATACCCAGAAGGAGAAGTCGGCCCCAGAAAACTGGCAGGATTACTATAAATACAGAGCGCCAGTTCTCATTTGACAGCATCTCAGAATTGAAATTTCCCAGTTGGTGCACTGCAGTTGCAGTTTGGTGCGCAGGTTTGGAGGAGGGTTGCAAGTGCAGCTAGTTCTCAGTATTGGCTTGAATATCTCTTGGCTAGGGTTTGGAACATCTGATCAATCTTTTATGATGCGCTATCCTTTGGGATTGATGCGCTACTCTTTGTTTGGCTATCTAGCCTATGGTTTTCTTTCGGAGGAATTCTCAGGTCAAGGTTAAGGTGCTCGGAGGGAGGCTTTGGCCTATGGTTGGGTGACGAAGGTATCGTCGATGGTAAAACGAGCACACCATCTTCTATATTCTAACAGGTTATGGGCCCTATTACACATTATTTTCATCATCCCTATGATCGTTAATGATGTAAACCTATATGTTGCCTTCAGAGAGGTCAGTGGCCTAAGTTCCTAAAGAGAGAAGGGAGAAGAAATTTTCCTGAGAAAAGAAGTTGCATTTTCCCATGTAAAAACATTATAAAAAGGGAAGTTCGCAGGTTGTTATATAGGCAGGGTGCGAGAATGACCCATTCTCGCAGGTTGCACTATAGCCAGGGTGCGAGGTGTTCGCATGTTTCTCTATAGCTAGGGTGTGAGAATTCCTGTACGTGAGAAAAATGAGTGTTTTCTCGAATCTTCTAGAAGGAGAAGCTTCTATGGTGAGGTGGCATCCGAATGGTTTGGATCTTACTCGC
>ML795729.1:109983-151163 GCA_009831015.1 Picea engelmannii | reverse complement strand
AAGGGATCCACTTGGAAAAACAAAGGCAAATACAAAGTGTGAATGTTGTGGCAGATTCAAAGACAATAACGTGGAAAATAATATTGGGTTCCTCTCCTCATAACACGAGCCTAAGAATCCTAATAGACATAATATGCCTCCTCGTAGGTTCCATGCAAATCAATTATTTTCTTGTCCTCCGAATCAATAACGAAGAGGCGGATAAAATGGCCAATAAGGCCATCGACAAAGCCTCTGGTCTCTTGGGGGTTAGTGGAAACGAATTCTCAACCCCCTTACCATGAAACCAAGACTCAAATAGAATCTTTGGGCCCATGTTGTTAGGTATCTAGAAAGGTAGTGGGGGCCCCGAAGGGCCCATAGTGGAGGCCATTCAATGTAAGGTGGACTAGGTCCACTATAGTATTAAATAAATCCCATTGTGGTAGTTAGTTATCTATAATAAATGTAAGAGGACTTCTGCTTCTAGAAGGTGTTGATGCTTGAATTTGTCAGGACTGAAATGACAACCTCATGAGGACATTAGTCCCCCTTCATTTTTAGAGAGGTGGTTCTCCTCTTTGGATAAAATATATATCTTTGAATATCTTGGAGTAGGGAGAGTGCTAGACAACAAACCCCAAATCTTTATTGCTTGGATTTATATGAGAATGGTTCTTAAATAACCCAAAATGATCTTTATATGCAACAAAAGTCTTTTAATCAGAAAAGATTGAAGGAGGGTTTCAACATCAAAATTAAATTGTGATGAGAATCACACACAATCTTCTTAATAATATATAAATACATCCATATATTCTTCATAGGAGAGAATGATTTGATCATCTCAAATAATTTTAGTAGAGTACTGCAATCAAGATCAAAAGAGAATTTGATAGGTCAACCTCAAATACTTTATATTCTAAAAACAAGGTTACAAAGCACAGTCGAGATCAACCCCAAAGCAATTCTTTGTGGAGTTCTATTCATGAAAGATATTATTCATTACAAATGCTTTGAAAATCATATATGTGGAAAATATCTTAGAATAATATAAGAAGAACACTCAACAACCCATCCTTGTGCCCAACTCTGAGATTCGAGCATAAAACTACGAGAAGTGATGTAAAAGAATATATATATATATATATATATATATATATATATATATATATATATATATATATATATATATATATATATATATATATATATATATGGAGAAGATGAAGATTTATTTATTTTGATCAGAAGTTTGATTGTGTATCCATGGATGTACCTTATTCTTCCTCTGATATTCTTCCCTTCCCCTCTAATAATACTGAATATTGGACCCTTTGATGAAGTCTCTCTTCCCTTTTTAAGAAGAGATTTTCTAACTACTTTAGTAGTTAGGGTTTCTCCCTTCTAGAAATTCTCGTACAAGTTACTTCTTGAAACATTCCCTTTCAATCAATGTATCATTAATTCCTTATTCATGAATTCACATCATTAACACAAGTATATTGAAAGTGGGTCCCTCTCCTTTATTAATAAAAGTTTTTAATTATTATTATTTGTTTTTTAAATTTGATTAATTTTCCATCAAAAGAGGATGACCGTAATTTAATTTTCTGAAAGTGAAAACCAACTTTTTATCCATGAAAACCACTTTTGATGTGCTCTTCATCATCTCATCTTTCCAACGATATAAAATTTTCCCAAATATGTCGCCCAAATCTCAAGATATGAGCTTGTGAAGTTGAGTCATCGAGCAAGCCCATTAAAAATGTAGTGGACTGATATTTTAATTCCTGAGAAAAATTTATCAACTTTCAACATTTACAACCTGTATCAACATCTTCTACGTTGAAATACCTTTCCAACAGTATAAAGTTTTGTGTTTGCCTTCATAAAATTATAGTTTTTGGTTTAAAAGTCTATACCACATGCATTGGGATATTATATTCTTCATGATATATAATACTAAGTGTTTGATAACTTAGCAAGAAACACGAGAAGAGAAAAAATTATGGAGCTTGGAGGATTCGGCCCTTGGAAAAATGTCTAATAAAATAATAATTTTTTGGAATCTCGTCATCGTCCACCTCATGCCCAATCATTGATGAATTATCCATTCATATACTACCATGTGTCTCTAATAATAATATTCCATGTGTCTCCCTCCACGAGTTGTCATGTTTCACAATTCCATGCTTCCATGTGGAATGTTCTTATTGGTTCATGGTTTATGTTAGCATCTTTATTTTTGAGTAAAGTTGGGAGTTTCTTCAAAGTTTGTAAATTCATACCTTGGTCTTGGGAAGACCAAGGCTTTCCTAATTGAGTCTCGTTGTGTGTGTGTGTGTGTGTGTGTGTGTGTGTGTGTGTGTGTGTGTGTGTGTGTGTGTGTGTGTGTTTTGTTTCATGGGATAATTCAAATGTCTTAGGTCATTGATCAAATGAAGGATAAGATGCATGTCAGAATAAGAATCAAAATCACAAGTTTGATTCAATGGTTTGTATATGTATTCACATATTATGAAGGTGAAGGAGTCATTAGAAGGTCCATGGGTGTTTTGTCATCATGAAATATTTTGTAAGGGTCCTTGTTTTGATTTTAAAATGATTTCATATAAGGGAAATTATATGTCATAATTAAGTCATAAGTTTAGGAGGGAGGTCTTGTCAAAGCATGTTAATGAGCATGATAACATGTAATGAATTTAGTGCAAGTGCTTGATGATTCTTTATGTCATATGTACCTTGGAAGGATCAAAACTTGGGCATGCTGCACAATTCACTTAAATGATATGAAGGGTCTTTTCACTTCAAACAGGTACTATTACCTCTCAAAACCTCTCCATATCAAATCTTACACCCTTCACCATAATCTTTCATCCCTCTGAACACATTCTAGACCTGCAAGTTGGTTTCTTCCCTCTCGAGCAAGCTCCAAAAACCCCTGCTACGTAAACCCTGTTTCTTGCTACGCAATTGTTGTGCAGACTTTCGCGCTACGCAACTACTGTTATGTGTTCCTCGCTACACAAATACCAGTGCAGATGTCCCCGCTCCTCATCTCATATCCAGTAACCAACTGTGGTAACCCACATTTAAATTCCGATTACCCACGCATTGATAGCTTTCTAGGTAGCCTGCCTCTCACTCAATCAAGGTTTTTCATACTATTTTGAGAAAACCCTAGCTCTGCTAGTTTGTTGTGCAAACTTACCTATTGGGTTTTGAGCACTTCTATACCTGTCACAGATTCACATCCATATTGCAGAGATATTCATTCAGTTATGACAACTCAGGGAAGAAAAGGGAATATCAAAGGACAAGATCATGAAGCATTTCAAGGAATGCAAATCAGCCATAGACAATGCATGTGCAGCCCTTTCTAATGCTCACTCAAAATTGAAGAGAAATGAAGCCCCTTTTAGGAAAGTGGGGAATTTTAAGGTGCAGAACCTAACATTGAGGAAGGAGAACAAACATCTAAAGAAAAAGATGCAATTTTATTATGAAGCCAAAAGAAGACTAGAGCTACTTGCAGAAGTAACACAAATATGAAGGTAGGAAACTCACAATTTTGCATTTTTGGGGAAAGGAGCCATTACAATTGCAATCTAAATGGTGATTAAAGGAGGGAGGAAAATAGAAATGTTTAAAATATAGCTATAAGAAACATATTTTTGACTTCCATGTGCCTCTTATTCTAACAATGATGACAATATGTGGCAACCTCTTGAGCAGTTGCAGTTTTGGCTGATAAACAAGCATACACAACACTTGCGTAGCGAGCCAGCACTACGCAAATGTTGTAGTCACATATGAATGAAAAATACAACATTAAGTTATTGGTGTACCACATTGGAGGTCAAAACAGGTTTTCATCAATTTGTTTCCACCTTATTTTGCACGTGTTTCAAGAAAAATCAAGTGTGCTACGCAAGTTCTGGAAATGATTGTTTTTGTAATCAACTTCAAGATCATTTATTGAGTAACTGGAGAGGATTTTGGAAAAACCCAGAGAGGTGTTTTCCAAGCATGAGATAAATAAAAAAAACCTCTCTCATTTTTTACACAGGTTTCATAGTTTGAGATATTCAAATGAATCTTTACGGTCCATTTTTACAGAATTTCACATTTTATGTTTTCATGTTTTAGTCATCATTTTTGGGCACGGATATTGAGAATATGGAGAAGCATTTTCAAAAACTGGAAGAGGTTTTTCTCAAGCACGGGTTCATATCCAAAAACCTCTCATTTTTTGTAAAATATATTGTGATTCAAGAGATATGATGTTATCTTTGACCCCTATTTTCCAGCAAAACGAATTTGTTATTTTTAGCAAGTAGTTTACAAATTGTCTTATTTTTTATGTAATTAGATCCAAAAATCTAATTTTCTCTCACAATTTCACCCAATTAAAAAAAACAAAATCATCCAAATCGGAGCTCCAGAAGTGAAGATATCGTTGATTTAAAATCAACCATTTTGGGGGGTTTTCTTGACGGCGACGGAACTGCATAGTTCATAACTTTTCACAGTGTGCTTAGATTGCTACCAAATTAGTTCCCTTGGATATATAATTTTTAGATCTTTATTTTGGTAACTTATATGTTGTGTTTCACATGGATATTCACTTTCGATCCCTCATGGCCCTACAATGCAAATTGGAAGCCTCCAGCACAAAATTTCATTGTGATATGGAAGCTATTGAAGAGATCAAACTTGCAGCATAGGATATATATATTAGGAATCTCATGTACATTGACATCACAAGAGAATTTACTCAAGAAAAATATGTTTGGTATGATTACGAGGAAGATTGTGAGGATTGGTATATGGAGAATTGTAATCTCTGGGATGATAACTACTTTCATCTTTTATTTGATGACTCTAAGCCACCTTCTGTAGAGAAAATCAATGTGACAAATCAGGAGCTAGTTATGATTACCAGTGTCCAGCCTGCATATTATACAATGGTATTGTTCCTTCTAGATTCAAATTTGACCCTTTCCCACTATGTGGATGGATATTCTCATGTGTATCCACATGATATGTGTGAGTATTTGGAGAATCATTTTCAGTTGGTTATTGGGTGCCGATATCTTCCACGTGGAGTTCACATGAACACTTGGACATGGGACCCTAGTTTATAATGGAGGTTGGACTACTTCAGCATGGTGGCTTTCATTTCTCAAATGGACCCTGGTTCTCTAGTCTACTTCAACACTATGTTCCACACTTATCCATGGGACCCTAGTATATGGTTGTACACCAAGCATTGAGGACAACGATTTCATAAGGGGGATGGAATGTTAGGTAGCTAGAGAGGTAGTGGGAGGCCCAGAGGGCCCATCGTGGAGGCCATTCAATGTAAGGTGGACTAGGTCCACTATAGTATTAAATAAGGCCCATTATGGTAGTTAGTTAGATATAATAAATATAAGAGGACTTATGCTTCTAGAAGGTTCCTCTAGAATGTTCTTACGTGGTTGTTTGCATTATATAAAGGGATCCATGCAATGTAATGATATATGAGGAGAATTATTGTATTTGGAGTGGTAGCTCAATAGGAGGATTCCCCCACAAAGAGGAAAGTGAACAAGAGAGGATCTCTTCCATAATAGGATCCATTGTATGGTGTTGACCTACCTCAAGGGTTTTCTTATAATAAAAGTGTGGTTTCTTCTATAATGCTATATCGATCTATTGTGTATTCAATATTTGTGGTGAATATATTTGTAGATATACTCAGGTACTTAACACATGTTCTATGGGGGGCGAAGCGTGGCAGGTCGGTGTCACGCATGCTCTCCTACGCATGGATTTGGACATAAGGGCGAGGTCTTTTAAGGCATGTGGTTTATTGAGTTGCATGTGAGAAGTACCATCAAGCCATCATGAGGAAGATAGGAGTTCCTCCTTGCACAGGTGCTCTCATGTATTTCAAGAAGGTGGATTCAGGTGCAACGAATGAGGGAGAAAGAGGAAATGATCGGAGGAGGATGGTGAGCTCAGGAGGTGTCAACTCAGGTTCTTTTCCACCCTTCAAAATTCTTTGGCATAAAGGATTCCAGTCGGACGAGGTACTATTCAAATTCATGTATCAGCACTCCTCTCATTTCCCCTCGTACTTGAATTTAAGCATGCCATGCATCGACATCATGGAGGATTATGGAAGGAGTCACCCTAGGAATTTAATTAAATCCCGATGCCTCTCTCCTTTGGCACGTGCATTTTTCTATAGGTGGTCTGAATGGTTTCTTTTCGTCTCTATGTCTGAGTGGTTTCTTTTTGAATTGATTGATTTCCTCTTTTTGGGTGGGCTTTCTAGCCTAACCTGGCTGCTTTTTTATCCCTCTGTGGCCCCTCATTTTAGTGCAGCCCAAGTGTGGCTCGGTCTCTCAGCCAGAGCCACCTTCCTCTCTATGATTCCTAATAATAATTCCCCCCCATCGTCAAGGCATTGTGCATTCTGGTTCTATCGTAGAAGCATGGATGTTAAGGAGAAAAAATCAGGACAAGGCCAATTGGATCCCGAATTCGAGTGCGCATAATTCCAGAGGTTAAAAATGAAATATGGAGCTATCAGCTCCATGGTCACCTTTGATCTTGAAATTGTCTTAGAATCGAATACTCGTCGAGCATCTTCAGGATGAAGTGTATGCACAACACAGTCAAATTGAAGACCTCAATTTTCATCTTGAATAGAGCGATAAAAATCAAGGGCAATGTTCCACACCAACCAGCAGTGGGAACATGTCAAGGAATATCTCAGAAGCCTCAGTGGGCCTAATACCAGACCTCAATGAACCAGTTGAAGAAGATTGGTACATGCAGGAAATCCAAGTCATCAAACAAGAACCTAGTAGCTTATTTACTCTAAAAATGCATTAGTCATGTTTTGTCTATCTTTATGTATTAACAATATCTTTTATCAGTTGTATACCTCTCATATTAGAAGTAGCTTAAATTTTTTGACAATTCTTAAGGACCCAGACACAAATTTTGTAAACTTTGGACTAGTGTTAAGATATGGAGGTCTCTGGGACCTCGTGAAGTTTGTATTTTGTAACTTAGTGGTTTTAACCACACCATTTTAATGAAACAATTCCCCAATTTCTATGAAAAATAACTATTTTAATATATTTTATATTTACACCGAAGGTGTTATTTTAAGGGGAGGCTCCCTTGAGCCCTTTTTCGTCTATCCATATCTTATCAATGGATAACACGTATGTACTGTCCATAACCTATAAATGGATAACACGTATGTAGTACAATTCAACCAGTTGTTCTCCTCTAAATTTGTGAACCACTGTATCTATCGATTTTTGCACAGGCTCGATAATCCAAGAGGAGAGGAAATATGAGTTCGGTTCAACCCACCAGCTCTTCCTCCTCAATATTTGTACCTCAACACACCAGTTGTTCCTCCTCAATATTTGTACCCCATCACCTTTCCTCAAAATTTATACCCCACTGCCTCTGTAAATTTTTAGAACTTCATTGACTCTTACTCGTATCAGCACAAGGATACTCCCAAGAGATGGATGGCTTTTATACCCCACCGCCCTAGTTGATTTTTAGAACTTCATCAACTCTTACTCTTAACTGCATAAGGATGCTCCCGAGAGATGGACGGATGCTCTTTTCTACACAAGGAGAGATGGAGTGTTGCTCAACTCTTGGCTCAATGCTCCCAAGAAATGGACCGCTGCTCAAATCCTTCTCAAGGAGGAATGATAACCATTCCTTCTTACTATGACCTGGACCGGGACGACCTTAAACACAAGACAATTCGACTCGATCCATATATTGCTAAGCTATAACTTTGATAAGGAGAGAAGTGGTAGGGCCAAAGCATGTTGGACTTCATCACAAGTCTTTCCATTTAGTTATTTATAAATCCTATGAATCGACAACTGCACCCTCATCAATACTGCAATATTTAGACTGAACATCCTTTGCACAAATAAACTTGATTTGAGCATTTCTGGAGCAACACAATGATACGATCCAAGTGTTGGTTGTGGAGCCTCATTATCTTTCTGATTCAAATGTTTGTTTTAGCCGTGCTTGGATCCCATTCCCTAACGGGGGGGTGTGTGGAGGCTTTTCCCCCCACAACTGTCATCGCTCCCCCCACCCCTAGTGAGGGATTCGGGGGTAGCGCCCCCAAAGAAAAATTTTGGGAAAAATTGCCTTGTAAAATATTTTAATGTCACAGTCGACATGGACCATTCATTATAAGGTCGCAAATCTGACGGTAGAAGTTATTTTAGGGTTTTATGCCCTAGAAAGAAACCCTCTTTTATGAGGGAATTTTATTGCGGCTATGTATTATCATGAATATTGTATTTTGAGAGAGGAGATTGTGGGAGAAAGAAGAGGAAGTTACAACGGGTGTGTTGTAGGTTGTATCCGTTCATTTTGCTGGATAATAATAAGGAAGGACTTGACAATTTCTCTGGTGGACGTATCCCACACTAGGTGAACCACGTATATCTATGTCTCTATTGTATTGTGTATCTTATATGTTTTATTTCCGCATTTGTTTTATTTTATTGCTACGCGATCCTATTTTTCTAACAATTGGTATCAGAGTGAAACGTAACTCATAGGAAAAGAGGGTTCCTGGTTCGAGTGGGAGAAATGGCATAAGATGGAAAGTTTAGGGTCAAGAAATTTAATGGCCAAAACTGCCAGTTATGGAAGATGAATATGGAAGATTATTTATATCAGAAGGATCTATTCCTACCATTGGGAGGAATAGCAAAGAAGTAAACGACCATGAAGGAAGAAGAATGGGAGGTTCTCGATAGAAAGGCACAAGGAACAATACGGTTGAGCCTGGCAGCATCGGTAGCTTTCAATATTTGAAAAGAAAAGACAACGAAGGAGTTGATGGATGCATTGGATAAACTATATGAAAAAACCTTGGCATCCAATAAGGTATTTCTAATGAAGAAATTATTTAATATGAATATATCAGAAGGTGGGTCTATTACATATCACTTAAATGAATTTAATAATATTACTAATCAGCTAAGTTCTGTAAAAGTGGACTTTGTTGATGAGGTCAAGGCTCTTCTAATCTTGTGCTCATTGCCAGAAAGATGGAATGTCTTGGTCATGGATGTAAATAACTTTGTCTCTTGTTCTGACACTCTAAAATTTGATGATGGTGTTGGTGTTATCCTTAGCGAGGAAATGTGACGGAAAATCGCATATGCGACTTCAAGTAATGCGTTAAACATGGAGAACAAAGGAAGACAAAAGGATAGAGGAAAGGGCTCAGGGAACCATGGGAATTCTAGAAAGGGTAGATCCAAATCTAATCTGGGAAATATAGAATGTTGGAATTGTGGGAAGAAAGGGAATTTGAAAAAATACTACAGATCTCCAAAGAAATAAAGAGATGGACAACAGGAGAAAAATCAAGAAGCAAATGTAACAAGTGATGTGTTACAAGATACTTTGATTCTTTCTATAGATAATATTTCTGAGTCTTGGGTAGTAGATTCAAGGGCTTCATTTCATGCCACACCCCATAAGAAACATTTTCTAGATTATGTTCAAGGTGATTTTGGACAGGTTCATTTGGGTGATGATGCACCATGCAAAATTGTTGGAATGGGAAAGATAAAAATAAAGCAAAGGAATGGAAACCAATGGTTGTTGAAAGAGGTGAGACATGTTTCAGATCTAAGGAAAAATATAATTTCAATAGGGAAGTTGAGAAGTGAAGGTTGTATATCCATATTTACAGAAAAGGCGTGGAAGGTCACCAAAGGATCACTGGTGATAGAAAAATGAGAGAAGGTAGGTACATTGTATTTATGTACTGGTAATACTGACACTTATATCTCTTTAGCTTCTACAAGAGTGGATACAACACTATGGAATCATAGGCTTGGAAACATGAGTGAGAAGGGGATGCAGATACTTCACAAAATAAATTTGTTGTCGGATCTTAAACAAATTGATTTGGATTTCTGTGAGCACTGTGTTTATGGAAAACAGGAGAGAGTCAGATTTCTCAAAGTTGGAAAAGAAAAGAAGAGTGAAAGGTTAGAGATTGTGCATACATATGTATGGGGACTAGCTCAGGTATCATCTCTTGGTTTCTCTCGTTATTATGTTACTTTTATTGATGATGCAACTAGAAAAAATTGGGTTTATTGCATTCGACAAAAATCTAATGTTTTTGACACTTTTAAGAAATGGAAAGCTTTGGTTGAGAATGAGGCAGGAAAAAGGTTAAAGTGTCTCAGATCAGATAATGGAGGTGAATATTTCAATAAGGAGTTTGATGATTACTGTTCATACCATGGGATTCATAGAGAGAAGATCGTTCCAGGAACACCATAATAAAATGGTGTGTCGGAAAGGATGAATGAGACCATCATGGAGCGTGCAAGGAGTATGAGATTGCATGCAGGGTTTCCCTTACAGTTCTGGGCAGATGTTGTATATATTGTTGTTTACTTAATAAGTATAGGACCTTCAAGCTCTTTGGATGGTGGAATTCCAGAGGAGTCATGGACAAGTAAAAAGGTAAACTGTTCTTTTTTGAAAACTTTTGGTTGTGAAGCATTTTTCCATATTGATAAAGAAAATAGAACAAAGCTTGAGGAAATATCTAAGAAGTGTACCTTTATTGGATACTGTGTTTATGCTTTTGGTTATCTCTTATGGGATTATGATAATCACAAAATCATTAGGAGTAGATATTTCATATTCAATGAGAAGGTCATGTACAAAGATCAATTGCAGAGAAAGAAACATGAAAAAGAAAAACCAGAATACACAGTGCTTGATGAGATCACTGAAAAATAAATTCCAAAGGTACCGGAAAATCAAAATGTACAACAACAGGAGAAGCAAGTACCTCAAACTCCAACAAGTATTGTTAGAAGATATACCAGGTTAAGTAGACCCCCTGAACGATAATCTCCTTCATTGTATTATTTATTGTTGACTAATTCTGGTGAACTAGAAAGTTATGAAGAGGCAATGCAGGTAGACACTAAAAAGAAGTGGGAGAAAGGCATGAAAGAGGAAATGGATTCATTGGTAAATAACTAGACTTGGGACTTGGTTCGGTTTCCTGCAAGAAAACGAGTATTGCAAAATAAATGGGTTTACAAGTTGATGGAAGAAGATGGAGGAAAAAAATGGTACAAGGCTAGACTTGTTGTAAAGGGGTTTGCACAAAAGAAAGGTATAGATTTTGATGAAATATTTTCTCATGTTTTTAAGATTACTTCAATTAGGAGTATTTTAAGTCTTGTGGCAATAGAATATTTTCATCTTGATCAATTAGATGTAAAAACAATTTTTCTCCATGGGGATTTGGATGAAGAGATTTATATGCAGTAGCCATAGGGGTATGAGGCCAAGGGGAAGGAAAATTTGGTATGCATGTTGAATCATAGTTTGTATGGACCTAAAGAAAGCTCCAAGGCAGAGGTATTTGACATTTGACAGGTTTATGACAAAACAAGGTTACAGTAGATGCCTTTCTGATCATTGTGTTTATTTTAAAAGGATAGAAAATGGAATCTATATTATCTTGATATTGTATGTAGATGGCATGCTTGTTGCATGGTCTAATATGCAAGATACAAATGTACTCAATAAGTAATTAGATAATTCATTTGAGATGAAGGATTTGGGTGCTACAAAGAAAATCCTTGGTTTGAGAATAACAAGAGACATGAAAATCTCAAATTGACATTGTCTCAGATAAAGAAGGTGTTGGAGAGGTTTAGAATGCAGAATGCAAAACCAATTAGTACAACTTTGGCCATCCATTCCAATTAACTAAGGAAATGTGTCCCAAGACATAGGAGGAGATAGAATAGAGGTCCAGGGTCTCGTCTTCATCAGCAATTGGCAGCTTGATGTATGTGATGGTTTGCACAAGAAAAAATATTGCACATGCAATGGGAATTGTGATCGGGTATATGAACAATCCAGGTAAAGAACATTGGGAGGTAGTAAAGTGGATTATTGGGTATTTGAGAGGTACTTCTACTCATGCATTATGATTTGGAGGTTCATACATTGTTCTATAGGGATATGTTGATTCAGATATGGCATGTGATAAAGATATTAGGAGGAGCACCACAAGGTATGTTTTTACTATAGGTGGAACAACAGTAACTTGGATTTCAAAAATGCAAAAGGTTGTTTCACTTTCAACAACAAAAGAAAAGTATGTTGTTGCTACAGAGGATAGTAAAGAAATTATTTGGTTACATAGGTTTATAGAGGAATTGGGAAAGAAGTAGGAGAATAGCAGGTTGTACTGTGATAGCGAGAGTTCCAATCATCTTTGCAAATAAATCAACCTTCCATTCGAAAACTAAGCATATAAAACTCAGGTACCATTTCATATGATCCGACTTCGAAGATGGACATTTGAAATTGGAAAAGATACATACTAGCCAGAATCCTGCAGACATGTTAACAAAGGGAGTAACCAGGGAGAAATTGAGTTCCTGCTCAGTTTCAGTTGGTCTTCAAGCATGAAGGTGAAGATGAGAAATTTTCCAGGTCCAAGATCAATCATAGTCCAGAAAATACAACAACAATGGAGTTGTTGTGATCAATATCCAAGTGGGAGATTGTTGGTTATGGAGCGTGATTGTCTTCCCGATTCAGATGTTTTTTTTCAGCCATGCTTGGACCCCATTTCCTAACGGGGGGTGNGGGGGGGGGGGGGGGGGGGGGGGGGGTCTTTCCCCCCCACAACTGTCACCAGGGGGGTCCAGGGAGGGCATCGACAATTTTTTTATCCCCCCTTAGCAGGGGATTCGGGGGCAACGCCCTCGAAGCAAAATTGGGAAAAATTACCTTGTAAAATATTGTAATTTCATAATAAATCTGTACCGTTCATTATAAGGTCAAAGATCTGACGGTAGAAGTTATTTTAGGGTTTTGTTCACTATAAGAAAACCCTCTTTTATGAAAGACTTATATTGTGGTTGTGTATTATCACGAATATTGTATTCTGAGAGAGGAGATTGTGAGAAAAAGAAGAGGAAGTTACAACGAGTGTGTTGTAGGTTGTATCCCTTCATTTTGTTGGATAATAATAAGGAAGGACTTGGAAATTTCTCTAGTGGATGTAGCCCAAACTGGGTCAACCACGTATATATGTGTCTCTATTGTATTGTGTATCTTCTATGTTTTATTTCCACGTTTGTTTTATTTTATTGCTCCATGATCCTGTCTTTCTAACACCAAGGTATATCTTGTAAGGTGTGTAAGCATGAAATGGAGGGAACTTTATATTTTCTTCACATCAAAACTTGCAAGAAAAGTATGATATGATGTTCTCTAATTTTGAACACCTGTATAGGTGAAATTCCATTTGAATGCACTGTGCAACTTACTTGAAAACCCACCTTCCATGTGTTTGTTCCTGTAAATTCCATCAACGATTTGATTGTATTTAGGATCCCACACATGTATCACTTTTAACGCATCCACGCAATCTATGAAATGTTAAACCACTCACTACGTGGAAATTGTTGAGTTGATGCAGAGCATTAAAAATATATTTAGGAAACCATCACTTGGCCCTCCGCGATGGTATTTGGCATGGGTTTTACTATTAAATCATATAGTAAATTTGTGGGGGCATATTCCAATTTGAAATTCCAAGGAAAATACTCACATGAACCTTTATAAAAGAACCTATGGGAGAAAATGTGAATTCCATGGGTTGATACCCTCCAAAGCCCGCCTATTTACAAACAAATGTAAAACCCAAACATTGATATTTTTTTTGTGACTGGCGGAATCAAAAAATCACGGCTCTTGTACTCATGTGACATGAGGTTGATTCCCATCTTCTACCTCTATAACCTCCAGGTGCATCCACACAACCTGCAAGCATGGGGCATGGGTAAATATGGTGGGAATCGAACTTGAGACCTCCTTTTTACATTTCCTTCCATTTACATGACACTTTCCAATCAGTCTACACCCCTGCAGGAAAAACCCAAACATTGATATTACCGCATTCAAACAATAATATTCAAATTGGGTAACTCTGGAAATGAGATTTCATAGTCCGATCGAGAAACTATAGGAAACACCTTTACCTTTGCCATCATTTGGGATAGTTCTCCTAGGGAATTAACATGAGGACTCGAAGGGCATGCATATTTCTTAACATCTATTGAGAAATACACCTAATCACAAGATCAAAAGGATTTGGTTATCTTACATCATACAATCATTTTTGAAGAATCAATTGTACCATTTTGGCGAGAAATTGGCCTCCAAGAGTTTAGAATTAAACTATGTTATGCCTACAATTATCTTTTCATCTAACTGCTTCGAATTAAATTATGAGACCAAAGGATTTGAAAACATTAGAGTACGTTTATCAAATTTCAAGACATGAATGCCATTCATAGGCTATTTCACATCACAGAGAAAGCTTTTGAGCATTAAGCAATGTATGATCCAATTTGAAGACTTCCATGGATCCTTTCAAATAAAAATATCTTGAATAAATCATCATTTTTGAAGACCACAACGCCCTTCAAGGTCCCTATTACAATATTTACAACCTCTTTTTGAATCTTAATCTATGATTTCTCATCATTTAAAGAGAAAAAATACCTAAATTTCACCCTCAATGGTCGAAAAGTCTGTGAATGTCCGACCGGAAAGATGAAAGAACTCCCCCACCCGAAATACTTCCACTCTTAATAAGGTACCAGTGGCCAAGAGAGTCATTCCTTCATTTTTCGATCACATTTTCTGTGCAAGGTCTTTTTGAAGGACATGGGTGGAAGAAACAGAGCAAAGAGAGGTTTCTTTGATGTATTGGGATTGAATTTTATGCATGACTATGAGGTGAGATTAACAAGCATCAATTTATCAAACCTAGAAACTAATATGTCGATATTTAGTTGCACGTAACTCTTGACCACACATGGCAGCGATGTAATGTCCACTTGTTAACTTGATAAATATTAAATATGGATATTAATTAGGGTTTGTGAACACCAAAGCCCATATCATCATTTCTTCAGACATAAATAAAAATATTAAATTTTATGTAATTGATAATGTTTAAAGATTTTTTTTAATATAATTTTTTTTATAATTTATGTTATTTATATTTTAAAAATTAATTATTTTATATATTTGAAAAAATACGAGTTTTTTTAGATCTGGATTTTTTTACTTTGTTTGCATATTTTATTTATATGGAAAAAATATGTTTTTCATGTTTTTTAAAAATACATTTTTGTGACCCTCGAATGGGGTGCTAGCAGCATCCACGCGTCGATGGGAGACAACGACAACTTCCACCTCTCCATAGACCACGTGACTATTGAGGAAAAGATATGAAATGATCTTACTCAAGCATTTTCAAATTATGCTTGGCTAAAGAAAAATAGACGGGAATATCACCCTATGTTTATAGCCATCAAAAATAAAATCCTAACTCACAAGTATTGATTACAAGTGCTTAGGCTAGTCTTTTTCACAATTAAAAACTTGCTGGAAAATTCATTATAATATGATTTTCTGAATATAACAGTTTCTGAAATAAATGTAGAGACGGAAGTAAAGACACCAAGATGATAATCAAGACAGATGAGACATAAAGAAATCTTTTATTTCATTCCAAATCACCAAAGAGTCATTCCTTTTACAAAATTTCATGCAAAAATTTCGGACCAAAGTCAAACTTAGACATCCCCGATGGAACATACAAAAGGACCTCTGAAAAAAAAAAAAAAAATTGAACTCTAAAAGTTGGATCATCTTGCCACAAATTGTTTCCCACTCGACTCTGCACAATAGCCTTTGTCAATCATGAAAAATAATTCACAAACAGACAAGTCTACACAGACTATCAAAGATAGATCAACACCTTTTAAAAACAAGTGTCTGAATGATGTAATTCAGCCCTGAATCTTGTTGTCTACAATAAGATACTGCTATCATAAAAACGAATTAGGCTTGTGATAAATTAAGGAATGAATCAAAACTGAACTATCTCAACATAAACTCAAAGATCAAACCTTAGTATGCTTCTCCTTCTATCCTCCTCTTGTTCCTCCCTTTCCTTTTTTCTTTAAGCAAATTAGAATTGGTTGAAGCAGTTGAACCACCTCATTAGTTAAGCTAACTAAAAATCAACGTCCAAATTTTAGTTAAGGGGGGGAGAGTAATAAATCATAATAAGGGTTTTAAATAAATAATAACTAGTAGGTGGGACCCCTTGTGACTCCCTTTAGTTCTCAACAATCATAACATCACTAGTCAATTAAACAAAACACCCTTCCTTGTGACTCCCATCATCACATTCATATTTGACAATTTATCTCAATAATAATTGCAACTATTTCCAAAATATATTACCAACATATCCAAAAGCATGCTATACGAAAATTTGAAGTCAACTGTCATCAACAATAAAATAAAATTAAAATCCATATTTTTCAGTTTGTGAGGCAATCTTTCCCTTGTTGATGTTATCATCATTTAGTCTTTATGAACCTGCCTTAAGATGTGTGGAATATTTAAGCCTCATCTCGTTGATCATATGAGAGCAATCGTTCTTCAAATGCATGTGGGAGGACACAGATTTATTAGAATTATTTGAAGATGTGGAAGGGGCAGTAGCGTCTTTCTCTTTGACAGGGGCATAGTAGGCCTCAATTTTCAGCCTTTTATTTGAATAGATCATTCTTGTATGCATAATTGATTAGCAAATAGTTCCTTTAACAACCATATATGACAACTCTTTAAAAATATGAAATATATTTTGGCTCAACAACATATCAGACTCATGCAATCCAATCCATATAAATTGTTTAATTGTTGTCAATGAGCAGGGGGTGAACAAAGGTTTTGGGATATGCGAGGGGTTTGTATTGAGAGAAAAATGATAAAATGAGGGGGAAAAGAATCATGGTTACTTCTCAAAGACAACAAACAATCAATTGTAATGGAAACACAAGAATCATAAAACTGTGTTCCAATCAAGAGGTTGTGATTTCAAACTGTATCAATATAGAATTATCCTAACTGTAATTAAATTTTAAGAACATGGAGTGAGAAATATATGTGTGAAGGCAATGGGATTGTAATTGGTGAAAAGCAAAATAATGATAGGGTAAGAGAGCGGTTATTGTTCACAAAATTAATTAAGTAATCCATAAAACCATTATGTAAAGGAAATACACCAACCAAATGACCACTGTGACCCAAAAAATAATTACTGTGCACAGTTCAAACAATTATGTGCATTAACTTGCTCACTGTTTGAGATCAAATATTTAACATAGTGTCATCATCAAGATAGAATGCATTCCACGACAACTTGTAGGGGAGTTATGTTCTTATCATTTATCCATTTAATATTTTAAAACAACTCCCAAATCAATAAACAATCACTTCTTTCAACTCTGGTCAGCATCAAAATCAACCATTGCCCACGAATTATTTCAATCATCAAATACAAACTCAAAGGTCATGCTTGATTATGTCTTGTAATTCATTTAATAATTAAATTGCAATGAGGTTATAGTGTCATAGACCTCGTGCATTTTTTTGCTATGAAACATGATATTCATCAATACACATAATGGACAGCCAAATACAACCATTCTAAATGTAAATATCTTGACTTGCCATTTAACCTCACAGACAACCATCACCATTCAACACATACTATGCTCTGGAATACACATACATCCGACAAAAAAAATGCAAGATCATTTCTATGACTGTACAGGTTCAATCACTTTGAAACTAAACATCCATAGTGCTAGGCTATCGGTCCAATACAACAAGGCAACAACAATAGGCCCGATTTCACAACACAAATAGATCAAAGTTCCACAAAACCATATTTAAAAGCCCGTGACCCTCTCTCATGGTGCAATCGAATAATCATAACATATACAATGGATGGAAATGTCATAATCATCATGATTGCAATAATCCATTTGGCAATCAAAAACACATAGTCGCAGTAATCATTAACTCATGTTGTAGGAATGCCACACATACCATGAATCACGCAGGAAGCATCATTGTGCATTAATCAATTGTAAACGAATGCCTAGTTACATTTCAATAATCCCAATGCAAAAGACAGTGATTGTATATTAACCACATTCTTCAATCAACCAATTTAAATGTTGAGCTTATCAATTAGACTGTCATAATAACCAATTGCAGTGACTATAACCAAAAATCATTGCCAAGATAATCAACAGAGACGAGTCGACAATAGAACATTATCGACAATACATCACCAACTCATAACCATCGACCATGTATCCAACATGACATAAAGGGTTTCCTTTATCAAAACTGAGCTTTGAGTAATCAAGGATTGGCTCTATGGACCAACCCCGGGAGACATGGAATGGACTCCCAACATCAGGTGAGAACCTCCGAGACCAATGGTTCATGCACAGGGTATACCACAAATGTCTTCACAAACAGGGTGACAATCCTTGTGATAGGAGAGACTATGAACATAGGGGCAAGGCTCCATTTTGATTATGTAATGACACCTAGAAAATGTGGGGTATAACCCTTGTGTCCTTCCCAATCAACCCAAGAATGTTGAGACAGGATAGGACTAAGAAATAACAATCACATTAAGAAAGCCCTTTGGAAAACATCCATCACAACCCCCTGCGCAACATTAGTAACATGAAGGAATTCATACCCAAGTGAAGCAAAGCACAGTGGCACAAGGCATTTCAAAAACCCAGTAAACCCCATAATGACAAACGACCAGGTATGGTGATACAAATGTGTGGAGACAGTTGTCCAGTCTAGACCAAATGAACCCCTCCACTAAACCAGTAGGGATGACAGAGAGCCTTTATGGTTGCTAACACTCAGAACGACCCAATACAATGTAACTTCAGACATTACTGCGATGAAACCCCACACCAATCATCAAGAAAAATATCTCCAAATTACACAGTTGCGAGACTTTAAAGAAAGAATGAACCCATACATACCGCACCACTATCTATTTCATAACCAGAGAAAATTCATGGATGGCCAAAAATACATACCTGTAACCAAGAGCACCTTAAAAACGTGAATTGGTTGAGCGGTTCTCCCTCTGCTTGAAAGTCGGAGCCTAACCACAACAAACACAGTTGAAACAATAGCCTGAGTAGGGTGGCGTCCAGTGGAAGGAGTATGAATGACGTGCAATAAATGCATGTCACCTCCACGCTCAAACTCATTCAATTCCTTAGTACGCGCCAGCCACTAGTCCATTAATTCATCCTATTGAACTATGCATTGAAACCCACTTACCTTAATTTCTAAGAGCACCACCCACATATTACCGTTTCCAACTATACAATAATGTATAACAACTATATTTCCATGGAACTCAATAAATCACATAGCTATTATTTGTTATCTAGGATTTACAATGATCATTTTAATGCATATAGTGTAACATGTTAATATAGACCATTTCCTTATTTTTGCATTTTTTTGTTTATATTGCTTTATTTCTTTTCAATTGCTCTTTATTTTTCGTTACTAACATGTGTCTTTTGCAGGTGTCAAAGTAATAAATCCAAGAACGTATAGCAATGATAACAATAGATATCATAAGCCATCATGGCATTCGAGTCTAGAGCAAGAGAACAAACATGTATTATCCCTCATCCATCTGTTGTGAATAGGACCAACATCGATCATCAATCATTCTCAATACTGTAAGCAATCTCGAACAACATTTAAACATCAAATAAGACCCAGATCTGATCCTCCAACCTACAAGGGGGTCCCACCTACTAGTATTATATATATATATATATATATATATATATATATACTATTAGCTTATAGTTAATAGGCTTTAGCAATACTTTGCAGGCGAAATCCTCGTTGCGATTTTAATCGTCAACAAACTGGCGAATCCATAGGGAAATTTGTTTTCAACAGATTTAGAACTCAAAACTCATGGTTTCGTAGAACAGAATAGTAAACTTAGAATATATAACCAAAATAATTATGCAACAAGGTGAAGTGAGCGGATTTAATGGAAAAATGACCGGGAATTTGGGAATAACTCATGAAAAATGTTAAGTATAAGGGGGTTTATCCCTGTATGCATAATCATTCAACCAAAATCGGCTCTTGCTCCAAGGAGAAAAATTAATGGACCTGCTCTTTTATTTATCAAATGGATGAAGAAATGGAAAGAAGAAGCGGGAGATAACTAATCTCTTTATAAGACAATAGTGAAATCATATAACAAATCCAAGTATGTCTTTAAGGGAAACATCGTAACAACCGTGTAAGCTTGATTTTTATTGACTAATAATATCTTGCAGGAGTGTCGTTGTGGAAAAATTGATCCAACATCTTATTCTTGGCCAAAATCAATTAAAAATATGGCAAGGCAATAAAAATCCTAATAGAATAAAATTGCAGAAAAATAAAATAGCAGAAATAAAGTGACAGAAATGTAAAAGCAGTAGGAGATGTTTAAACAGAAAAAAGAAATCAATTGTTGTAAGCAAAAAAGGAAAACAGTGAAAACTGAAAGCAGATCTAGACTACTAAAATACAGAAAATCCAAACAGCGTTAGAGCTTTTCAAGTTGGTTCCACATAATGATTCAAGTGAGAACCATTAGTATTGTAGGAAAACAATCACTACTGTAAATATTTTAGAATGTAAGAATTTGTACCTAAGACAAAAGTGATCTTGAAAGGACCCAACCATAATTTTTGAAATTTTGAATGTCTTCCCCTATCAGCGTGCGTTGAATCCCATAGAAAAACTTTTTCATTGACCTCAAACTTGACAGTCTTGACACTCTTGTTGAAATACTTCTTAACAATTTGTTGTCTCCTTTTAATGTTATCCAAAGCAAACATCCTTTGCTCTTCCAAAGCTAGTAGTGTGTTTATCCTTTGTGAAACATCTGAAGAATTTAATTCTTCGATCTGTAGCATCAACCTTAAGGAAGAAATTTCCAATTCAGTTGGCAAGAGGGCTTCTTGACCATAAACAAGCTGGAAAGGAGTGCAATCGGTGCTTACCTTGGTGGTAGTTCTCTCTACCCAGAGGGTGTAAGTAAGGAGAGTGTGTCACTGACGAGGCTTGTCTTCAATGAATATTTTGACGATTCTTACTAGATTTCTGTTGGTAGACTCAGCCTGCCCATTTCCTTAGGGATAATAAGTTGATGAGGTGAATTTTTAACCCCCAATTTAGCTAAAAATTGAGTCAGCTTAGCATAAATGAAAGCGGGACCATTGTCTATAATAATTTCTAATGGAAGACCAAATCTGGAAAAAATGTTATTTTCAAGGAAAGAAATTACCTGATCATCTGTGGAATGTTTAAGTGGGACAACTTCAGCCCATTTTGTAAAATAGTTTGTGGTTGTCAAAATAAAAATTTGTCCAGCTGAAGAAGGACGATTAATAGGACCAATAAAATCCAATCCCCACTTTGAAAAAGGAAAGTATGGTAGGACAAGTTGTAATGGAATGGCTGAAAGGTGTTCTTTCCCAGCACATTTTTGGCACTTATCAAAAGATCTCGAAAAAAATATAAGAGTCACGAAAGATTGAAGGCCAATAGTATCCTTTTTCTAATAATCTTGAAAGCAGTAGCTTTTGCAGAAAAATGACCTCCTACATGAATGACAGAACTTGAAGAACCATGAGCTTCTTACAATAGTTTATGTGTGTCTTCATTATTTACACAGGGAAGTAGCACACCATCAACATATCTTCGAAATAATAAGTCTCCTATAATGACGTATCTTACAGATTCAAGACGATTCAAGACATAGTCTTCTCCTTTTATGAGTGTCTAAGTTGTCTGGAAATCTTTGGATCTGTAAATAATAAACCAAATACTTGTACTAGGGATGTTCAGACACAGGGAGGATCTGATCATCAATGTAAAAGAGAGCTGAAAGGGAACTATCTTATTCATCAATTTCTTCACCATTCTTATCATATTGAGCTCAGTGAGGGGCTAGGTCACGCCCCTTGATAGTGGTAGAAGTCACGATCTTCAAATCATGCTCCTGGATCTTGGAAAGCCAATGTACAAGCTTTCCTGAAAGATAAGTCTGTGAGAGAAAAAACTTGACAGTAGGTAAAGGGACCTTTACCAACATATGCTTACCTAAGATGAAGTGGCGAAACTTTTCAACAGCTTTAAGAAGAGCGAAAGCATGTTTCTCAATGAAAGAATATTTAAATTCATCATCAGACAAACTTTGACTCATGTAAGCCACTAGTTTTTCATTTCCTTGATCATCATTTTGCATGAGAACAACAGAAATTGCCTCCTCGGTGGAATTAGTATATATCGTGAATTCCTTCTCAAAATCCAACTTCACCAAAACCGATGTGGAACTTATTTATTTCTTGATCCCTTCAAAAGAAATTTTGAGATCATCTATCCAAGAAAAAGAACAATCTTGCTTAAGAAGATTATGTATTGGCTTGACCATCACAGCAAAATCGAGAACAACCCTACGGATAAAGTTAATAACCCCCTTAAAAGCTTGAACCTCCTTTTTGGAAGTGGGAGCAGACAGATTAAGGATAGCAACAATCCTTTCATGATCAATGCTTATTCCTAAATCGAAGACGATGTGTCCAAGGATCTTGCCCTCGGTAACACCAAAAATGGACTTGGAAGGATTTAGAGAAATGCCAAATTTCCTACATCGCATGAGAACTTTTCTCAGATGACCAAAATGATCTGATCATATTTTAGAGTACATTGTTAAGTCATCAAGGTAGATCTGAATGATCTTACCGATCAAATCATCAAAATCTATTTTCATAGATCTTTGAAAGGTGGCACTTGCATTAGATAATCCAAAAGGCATACATTCATAAGAAAAACTGCCCCAACGAGTAATAAAGGTGGTTTTATATTTGTCTGCCCTTTTTACTTTGATTTGGTTGTAACCGGAAAAACCGTCAAGTAAGGACATTATTTGTGACCCTACAACGTGCTACAAAATCATTTCCATGTTAGGGAGAGGGAAGTGATATTTTATACTAGCTCGATTTAATGCGTGAAAATCAACGCATAATCTGATCTGACCAGTTATTTTTCGAACAGGAACCAAATTTGAAACCCATTAAGAATACTTGACCGGAAATATGATCCCAGCCTTCAAGAGTTTTTCCAACTCCTTTCGAATAGTTGCTTCTAGCATGGGGTTGATAGGTCTTTGTTTTTTCCTGAATGGTTTTACGCCTTCCTTAATGGGGATGGCATGTTGTATAAGACCAGGATCAAAACCATGAAGATCCTCATAAAACCAAGCAAAAATATCTTGAAATTCACCAAGCAGCTTGGCAAACTTCACCTTCTCTTCATCTGAACATTTGGCACCTATTTTAACATTCTTTGGAGCCTCGGGTGTCCCAATGTTCAAGGAAATTTTTTCACCCACCTTCCTTTTTTACTCCTCTTCTTTCTGTTTTTCCTTGTTGTCTACATCACTCAAAGAAAATGAACTCTTTAGAGGAGTCAAGACTTTAGGAATCTTGTTATCTTCTATGGATATAATATCCTTTGGCTTAAAAGGTTAATTTTGAATAAAAGCACAAATGCTCTCATCGTTAGGGAAGACCTACCAAGATTCTATATTTTCGGGGATAAGTGGAATATACAGAGATTGGAAAGTACAATCAGTTCTATGTGGCATAATTTGCTGATTAGGAGAGGTTGAAAAAACATCTAACCGATCAACCATTGAGTTTAACTCCCTCTTGACATGAGTGATGTTGAAAGATAAAAGGTTTGAGATAAGCGCCCAAACAGTTTGGGTGTATCGGTTCATTAACTTGTTGCTAGGAGAGTAAATTTTACGTACAAGATTCACAACAAGTTCAGAATCCCCAAAAATGAAAAGGTGACTACAACCAATATTATAGGCGTTCTCAATGCCTAATAATAAAGCTTCAAATTCAGTGACATTGTTAGTGCAAGCGAACTCCAACCTGTAAGAAAAGTTATAGATTTTTCCTACAGGAGAAATCAAGATAATGTCAGCTATGTTACCTTCGTTAGAGCATGAACCATCAAAGTGCATGTTCCACATACCATCATCTAAATCGATTTGCTCCATGGGAATGTTATCCTCCTCAGCAAAGATGGAATACACTCCTAGGTCCTCTTCAATATAGTTTATGTTAGGTTGTGGGACACTCTCTATGTAAGGTGATATCCTTCCTTCTTTAAGGACTATAATGTTTTTTTCATTCCGAGGAATGGATAAATGTGTTATGTCGAGTGAGAGGTATCCACCCATTAAGGCTTTCCAATCTCTTCCTAAGTTGATAGAGTAATTTCTTACTGACATATCAATTATCTGAATGTTGAGAGTTTTCCTTATTTCATGATGAGCGCACAAAACTAAGGTCACATCTTTAATCTAACCTATGGTTGTTTGTTGTAGACTATTATAGGAGAGCATGCTTCTGGCATTTTCATTTGTACAAGACAAGCCTATCTCTTCCATAATAATCTTCAACAACACACTTGGGCCCGAACCGTTATCAATGAGGCAACAATGGGCAATATTATCCATAATCTTTACAGAAATATGAAAAGGGGGATTTTTTACAGGGTATCTAAAGTTATGGACACCTACTTTTTTAACAAATGAATCCTCTTAGTTTACCTTTTCAGAGAGGTTGGATACAATGGAAGCTTTATCTTCCATGAATTGTTTCAGATGCATTTGTTATTCAGGGACTACAACCATGTCCAAAAGGGTTGCATCTGCGTTGATGTTGGCCAAGTGATTTAAGATATTTTATTTGGAAGAGGGGAGAGGAGAGGTTATTCCTTGACTTTTAGGAACCTTAGGAACCTGAACCATAGCAGCGGGTGAGGATGAGCTTGGGCTAGAAGAATTGCGGGGAGGATCAAATTTTCCCTTGGGAGTATAGGCTTTGTTCCTAGTATTGATGACCATGACATCTTCTGGCTCTGCAAAATCGAGGACAACGATAGTAGCCTCTAGTCTCTTACCAAATATCTTATCTCTGGCACTCTTCTTTACCTCACGTGTGGTTTCCTCATGGTGTTCCTCGCAGAAGTTACACCAACTTCAAGGAAAGATAACTTTAGGCTGAAAATTATTTTCAACCGGATTTCTAAAGGGGGGTTCAGAAGAGGATGAAGCTCCAGGGGTGAGAGGGGAGACAGATCCTTTCCACTCATACACTATCATACGATAGTTCATGTCTTGTACTAGTTGTAAAAGGGTGGACATGTTTGTCTGTCTAACCGATTCTCTCTTGGGACGACCAATTCTTTCAAGTTGTTCTTCATACTCTTAACAAGTATGCAGAGAAGAACCGAGATTATCAATGGATTTTTCCTCAAGCCTATGATGGTATGAGGAAGGCAACGCATTATAGTAATGCATGAAAGCGGCTTGGTTCTGAGGGTGGATGAGTTTAGGGATTTGATTGTATAACTTGGTGAAACGCAAGTTTAAAGACTTGATGGTCTCACCATCCTTATAGGTGATGTTATTGTATTCCCTTGACTTCTCGAATGGGATTTTAGATTGCCCATAAGTGGATCAGAACCAATGGATTAACTCTTACCAAGTAGACAGAATCTTAGGAGAAAGGTCAAAGAAATTTGTCGCAACCTTTCCTTCCAAGGAATTGATGAATAAGCATATGCAAGTATCATTGTCATTGGCCCCTATGTTATGACAAGCATTAGAAAATGCCACCAGGTGTTTGTTTGTAATGACAGTGTTATTTCTTGAAAACCTAGGAAGATGTTCTTTAAATTTAGGAAGTGGACGAGTAGCAATTGTTAGGTTAAGAGGAGAGGACACATGCCATGGTGTGGTTATGGCGTCTTCTTCAAACTGAAAAAGCCCATAGTTTTTAATGACTTTGGTAGGATTTGTGGTAGATTGAACAAGGATATCGTAGCTATATAAGCTACCAATCACTGACGAAGATGAATCTTGAGAGGAGGAAGCACCTCTCGTACCACCAGAGCCACCACTAGATGTCATATTGTGGATGATAGATGAGGGAAAGAAAGACGAACTCGATGAATCAGACAAAGTTCTCCTTAGAGCACTTTGTTGGGCAGATAACACAATGTTCCTTATTCCTATTTCAGAAATAGGATTGATTTCCCGTGATAAGCCTCTTAGTCTTCTAGAAGCACGAGAGTATAAGGAAATGAAAGAAAGTCCAAAACTGGAGAAACAAAAAGGTTACGACTGATTTCTAGGCTGTCTACGTCTAGCTTCCAATCATTCTTGTGCACTAATATCTCGTTCATTTGCTTCCCAAGAAAGGTTAATCTCAGCATGGGTATTGGCAGTGTTTAAAATGGTATTAAACAGGTTCAAAGCAATGTTGGTCTGATCTTGAAGACCGGGATCAATCTTGGGTTGCCTTGCAACATGAACAGTCATTAAGAAATAAAACAGTCAAAGAATCAATATCAGAAAAATAGATGTATCGATGAAACTCAAGTATAAAAATTAACCAGAGAGATATTGAAAATCTCCTGAGTATGGTTTCCAAATAAATGTTGAGGAAAAGATATGAAATGATCTTACTCAAGCATTTTCAGATTATGCTTGGCTAAATAAAAGTATACGGGAACATCACCCTATGTTTATAGCCACCAAAAATAAAATACTAACTCACAAGTATTGATTACAAGTGCTTAGGATAGTCTTTTTCACAATTAAAAACTTGTTGGAAAATTCATTTTGATATGATTTTAGTTGATGAAATAAATTTAGAGACAGAAGTAAAGACACCAAGATGATAATCAAGACAAATGAGACATAAAGAAATCCTTTATTTCATTCCAATTCACCAAAGAGTCATTCCTTTTACAAAATTCTATGCAGAAATTTCAGACCAAAGTCAAACTTAGACATCCCCGATGGAACATACAAAAGGACCTCTGACAGAAAACCAAAAACTGAACTCTAAAAGTTGGATCAGCTTGACACAGATTGCTTCCCACTTGACTCTGCACAATAGCCTTTGTCATTCATGAAAACTAATTCACAAACAGACAAATCTACACAGACTATCAAAGACAGATCAACACCTCTGAAAAACAAGTGTCTGAATGATATAATTCAACCCTGAATCTTGTTGTCTACAATAAGACCCTGCTATCATAAAAAATAATTAGGCTTGTGATAAATTAAGGAATTAATGAAAACTAAACTATCTCAGCATAAACTCAAAGAGAAAACCTTAGTATGCTTCTCCTTCTATCCTCCTCGTGTTCATCCCTTTCCTTTTTTCTTTAATCAAATTAGAATTGGTTGAAGCAGTTGAACCACCTCATTAGTTAAGTTAGATAAAACTCGACCAACTTTTAGTTAAGGGGGGAAGAGTAATAAATCATAATAAAGGTTTTAAATAAATAATAACTAGTAGGTGGGACCCCTTGTGACTCCCTTTAGTTCTCAACAATCATAACATAACTAGTCAATTAAACAAAACACCCCTCCTTGTGACTCCCATCATCACATTCATATTTGACAATTTATCTCAATAATAATTGCAACTATTTCCAAAATATATTACCAACATATCCAAAAACATGCTATACGAAAATCTAAAGTCAACTATCATCAACAATAAAAAACTTAAAATCCATATTTTCCAGTTTGTGAGGCAATCTTTCCCTTGTTGATGTTATCATCTTTTAGTTCTTCTGAACTTGTCTTAGGCTGTGTGGAATCTTTAAGCCTCATATCTCTGATCATATGAGAGCAATCATTCTTCAAATGCATGTGGGAGGACACAGATTTATCATAATTATTTGAAGATGTGGAAGGGGAAGTAGTGGCTTTCTCTTTGACAGGGGCATAGTAGGCCTCAGTTTTCAGCCTTTTATTTGAATGGCTCATTCATGTATGCATAATTGATTAGCAAATAGATCCTTTAACAACCATACATGACAACTCTTTAAAAATATGAAATAGATTTTGGCTCAGCAACATATCAGACTCATGCAATCAAATCCATATAAATTGTTTAATTGTTGTCGATGAGCAAGGGGTGAACAAAGGTTCTGGGATCTGCGAGGGCTTTGTATTGAGAAAAAAATGATAAAAATGAGGGGGAAAAGAATCATGGTTACTTCTCAAAGACAACAAACAATCAACTATAATGAAAACCCAAGAATCATAAAATTGTGTTCCAATCAAAAGGTTGTGATTTCAAACTGTTTCAATATAGAATTCTCTTAACTGTAATTAAATTTTAAGAACATGGAGTGAGATATGGATGTGGGAAGGCGATGGGATTGTAATTGTCGAAAGAGAAATAATGATAGGGAAATAGAGCGGTTATTGTTCATAAAATTAATTAAGTAATCCATAAAACCATTATGTAAAGGAAATACACCAACCAAATGACCATTGTGACCCAAAAAACAACTATTGTGCACAGTTCAAACAATTTTGTGCATTAACTTGCTCATTGTTTGAGATCAAATATTTAACACAGTGTCATCATCAAGACATAATGCATTCCACAACAACCTGTAGGGGAGTTCTGTTCTTATCATTTATCCATTTAATATTTTAAAACAACTCCCAAATCAATAAACAATCACTTATTTCCACTATGGTCGGCATCAAAATCAACCCCTGCCCACGAATTATTTCAATCATCAAATACAAACTCAAAGGTCCTGCTTGATATTGTCTTTTAATTCATTTAATAATTAAATTGCAATGAGGTTGTATTGTCACAGACCCTGTGCCTGTTTCTTCTATGAAAAATGATATTCATCAATACACATAACGGACAACTAAATACAACCATTCTGAATGTAAATATCTTGACTTTCCATTTAACCTCACAGACATCCATCACCATTCAACACATACTATGTTGTGGAATACACAGACATCCGACAAAAAAAATGAAAGAGCATTTCTATGACTGTACAGGTTCAATCACTCTGAAACTAAACATCCATAGTGCTAGGCTATCGGTCCAATACAAGGAGGCAGCAACAATAGGCCCAATTTCACAACACAAATTGATCAAAATGCCACAAAACCATATTTAAAATCTCGTGACCCTCTCTGATGGCGCAATCGAATAATCATAACATATATAATGGATGGAAATTCCATAATCATCATGATTGCAATAATCCATTTGGGAATCAAAAACACATAGTCACAGTAATCATTGACTCATGTTGTAGGAATGCCACACATACCATGCATCACACGCAAATTTGTTGGACAACTGAGAGGGGGGGGTGAATCTGTTTTTACCGTGCTTAAACAATTATTCTTATTTTAAACTATTTACAAAGCACTCAATGACAATCATAATAATGCAGGGAGGTAAGCAATAGAATATTCAACATCAATCACACACATGATATATATAGAGACAGATATTTCCTGAGGAAACTCATAAAGGGAAAAACCTCTTCTTATTGATATGATAAGTAATATTTATTTTCTGTACATTATCATTCTTATGAGCACCGACTCATTATGAGGCTACCACCTCTGGTATGCAAGTTGCAACTTGATGAGAGCACCCACTAGAAGGAAGCACCAACTCCCTGGTTTCTCTAGCACCCACTAGAAGGAAGCACTAACTCCCTAATTGTTCCATCACCAACTGGATGGAAGCACGAACTTCTAGTCACACAGACACCGACCTGTATAATAGAGAACAACAGTTCTCCCTTGCACCACCCTACCACCCTGGTTTTTCTGGCTGCAACCAAATGGAAGCTACAACTCCCTGTGTTCAAGCACCCACTTGAAACTCTCAGGATATCAATCCTCCCAAGAACCTCCCTGCTACCCTGAAATATAAATCTTTGCTTTCTACAACTTTATCACAGTGATACAACATTTATCTATGGCTTACCAGTCTCATCATTGTTCTGCTACACTGTTATGATCTGCCTACATTAGTGTCTCTCTCCTCGCGTCTATTGCACTTTATGTTCTTCTCTCAGATATGCATTTATGTTCCTAGCTTATTCTGTGCTTTATGCTCTGTTTCTTCTTTCCATTCTATGCACCATGCCTCTTCTCTGCACTTCATCTCCTACACACAGCATGCTTCTACCCACATGAATCACACTCAACAGCAGCACCCATCTCTTCTCTGTTCTACATTTTTTTTATACTCTTTGTGTACCTTCTGCATACTTCATGTCATGCCTCTTCACTACGTCACAGTTCTCCCTACAGGTCATTCACTTCATCTCATCCACCCGACTACATGGCTACCCCACTACATACTTTCACTTCTTTGTTTTGCATGTATTTCTCACGTCAAGTCATCTACTTGATCATCATACGAACTCTTCATCTTCTCTGGCCGTTATTCAAGGTTCTTTGGCTTCTCTGCCACTTATCCTGAGAATCCTTTGTTTCTCTAACAGTCGCAATTCTTTGTCCTCTCTGGTTGTTATTAAAGGTTATTTGGCTTCTCTGCGAGTTCTCCTGAGAATCCTTTGTTTCTCTGTCAGTCACAATTCTTCGTCCTCTTTGGCAGTTACAATCAGTCGGTTTGGGCTCCTTTGGCTCCTAAGCCCCTTCCTTCTCGTGACCATCGGCAGTGAGCAAGCACTTATTCAAAAGGCGCTTTTTGATTTCTGTCTAGTGAGCGTTGGCTCCATTTAATGATATCACCTTGGGCTATGAGCTTCATGTGACCATGAGATTGTGTGCGCATCCATAAGAGGTTTGAGGGAAACCTGCTTTTTGCCCCGCAATTCATTACAAGCCTCCATGCATCCTTTCTCCAAAACCATGGTTTCAATTGCGGCCCGCTCATGAAAAATTAAGGCCCTAGCATGTTCTAGCCCCACAATGGAGCATGACTGTCTATCTCACAATCTTGACGGTGCTCTTGAACGGATGGTTCAGATCTTTCCTCTCAAGTATATGGACCAGAACTCTCCTTCCTCCATCAACAGCTGAGGTTTCCTTCGTGATCTGGGATACGAGAGTTTCAACTCTCAAACCCTGTTGCTGCTGACTGGATATCTTCCAGAATGGAAGATCTGCTGACATTTTTCCTCTTGAATCGATGGCTCTTTCTTCTTTCCTTTGTCCATGTGCAATCCTTGGTCTCAACAATTAGATGACATGTGTCCCTTCAAACCAATGGACGAGATTGATTTCGCCTTTCAAGCTTTGATATTTTTGATTCTCAAACTCTGCTTTCTCCCGAAGAATTTCACCCAGAGTCCACGATCCAACGATGCATGTCCCTCTCAGATCAACGGTTGATATCTCCTTCGGGTCTCTGAACTTCGTAGATTGCAATTCTCAACCTCCGCTTGCTCAGAACACTTTTAGCCAAAGTCCATAGATTCCTGCAATGTGTCCTCCTTGAATCAATAGTCCTCGTTCACTTCGAGACTTCGACACTTCAGCAATATCAAACCTTTCTCCTTCACGTTTTCCCGGAGAAGTTTCTCCCGGATTTCATGATCCATTGACACGTATCCTGCTACACGATCAACGATCGAGAATACAGTCGAAATGGTCTTCGGATCGGATGACTCATATCCACTTCGGCATTTGAGACTTCCAGTCTTTGCGCGAGTACTGGTGGTAAAAATCTTGAAGCAAAATTCTCGTAGTGATGTAACTCTTTCATCACTCGATGACGTGTCACAAGTTAAGCAGTTGCCATGTGTCACTCGTATTTGTGATTTAAACGTACCTGAAATGTTGAATCAACTTGACACTAACATTATCTGATTGTGCCACGTGTCTTTTCTGATGTGGTATGCCACGTGTCCTTCCTGACATGGTCTGCCACATGTCCTTGAGGACAAGATTTTCTGACGTAGATCTCCCTGATCTAACGGTCATTGTCTGATCTCCATATCTGACGGCTAACTTAACTTCGCATTCCGGGGATTTCAAATCTCAAACTTTCAGGAGTGTAACCTCCTCGCATCTTTATATCCAAAGTGAATGTTGTTCATTCGATCAGGATCTTGGATAGACTACTCGATCTTTTTGTGATGCAACTTTGCTAGCTTATCTTGTCCTTCCACTCGAAATTGATATGACGGTTGACAAAACTTCACATTCTGGAGATTTCAAATCTCAAACTTTCCTGAGTGTAAACTCCTTGCATCTTTAGACTCGGACTAATCATCGTTCGTCGATCATGTTCTCATATCGATGGCTTGATATTTCTGCATGCTCCTCCTGTCTAAATACTGATCTGAAACCCATTGTCGCTCCTCCTCATGAGCTTGATTTTATGATGATGATTAACGTCCACTAAGACCTAATTGGTCTATTGGACCTTAAGACAGTAAGTGATTACTTGTGATTCGTTAGAATTTTGTTTTTGTGCTCGAAAAGCATTAAGAGAAGCTTTCCAAGATCACCATACTTTTGTTGAGTTAAGAGGTTAGGAAGGTTGGTAGTGTGATCAATATTTTGAAAATGATATCTAATATGGGTATAGGCTGGACAATCTAAGAGAAAGTGTTTTTCATCTTCAACCTTCTTAGTGTCACAAAGGTGACACACTCTTTCAGCCCATGGCATTTTAGGAATTGACCAACACCCAGTTTCACTATGGAGCTTGTGAGAATTTGTTCTTATCTTAGCAATGCTTATTTTTTTCTTTACACTTGGCAAAACAGATAGATAATTTTGATCTTCTAGATTAGGGTTGATTACATCTTTATAATACCTTAATTTATTTTTTTTCCTCTAACTCTTTATCACACCACATTTTTTCCTTAAATTTTGATTTGACATTTTTTTTAATAGTATCTTTATTCTGCAAAATGGTTTCTTCCATGATTCCCCAATAGTTTAGTCAAGACCGGGCGTCTTTATGCCATCCACGCTTGATTCGATGGTGGTTATGACTTGATTTTGAAGAAATTTTAGGTAGCCTCTTGTCTTCCATGTTGTTTAACTTGTTCTTATACATTAGGTATCTAATCATAGCCATTCTCTCAATGGGGGAGAGGCTTGTTTCTACGAGGAGAATGGGATAGGGCATATTTCCTTTAATTTTGAGATTATAGGTTATAAAATTCTTTTGTATTTGATCTATCTTTCTCCAGGATTCACGAGAGATATTACAGCCCCAGACTTCACATCCATAAAGAATAACAGGTGTAACAAGTCTCAAAGAGGAGTTTCTTCTTATCCCAACTCCAAAGATCAGCTAATTTACAATTGTTTTCAAGCCCATAATAAGCTTTCCATCCCCCAATAATCCTTTTCTCAATGCTATAATTCCAATTGAGCTTGTGGTGAATATTAATTCCAAGATATTTGTATGAAGTCACTTCCTCAAAGTTGTTGTTGTCATATACAATGGTATCATAAGGGATCTTATTGGATTTAATAATCATGACCTTAGTCTTATCAATATTAACAGTCATACCCATATTGGAGCAAAAGTCCTTGAGGATTCTTAGTTTGTTTTCAAGATCATGGGGACTCCTTGCCATAAGAACGATATCATCGGCATAAAGAAGAAGATTGATGACTATACCAATGAAAGTACGGCTGACACAACCTGTTTTTTCCGAGCATTCTTCTAACTTATCAATGTATATGCCAAAAAGGGTAGGGGACAAGGGACAACCTTGTTTGACTTCGATATTGCAATTAATCTATTTTGACCAGCCCTCGTTGTTTTTAAACTTAGCAATAATGTTCTCATACATCCTTATTGCAGCAGCCCTCAACTCGAGAGGCACTTTTATCTCTTCCAACCTATTCCAAAGGTTTTTCCTAGGAACCATGTCAAAAGCTTTTCTAAAGTCAACAAAACAACAAAAAAGATTGGTTTTAGTATTCCTGAACTCCTCTGCAATGATCCTAAAGGTAACAAGATGGTCCACAGTTGAATGATATCTCCTAAACCCGGCCTGGCCTTTAGCTCTTTTACCGTGACTTTCTAGCCAAATTCTAATCTTCTTTTCCAAAATAATTCCATAAAGCTTGGCTAAAATCGACCTAATCATAATGGTCCTATAATTAGAGGGAATGTTTTTATCCCCATTTTGAAAAATAGGAACAATGAGGCTTTACATCCAAGTTTTAGGGAATCCCTTCTTCACTGCTAATTTGAAGAGCTTGTGTATGTGAGGGATAAGGATTGGCCCTCCAATTTTAAAAATTTCAGTTTGGTAGCCTTCAATGTCCTTAGCTTTCCCATTTGCAAGCCGCTTAACCCCGAACTCTATGTCATCTAAAGAAAAAACTGCTTCCTTTGTAGGGACAATAGGAATGGTGTACATGGCATTAGGGAACTTGTAAAGATTTTTAAGGTAGTAATTCCAATCCATTAAGGGAATCCTATTATTTTCTTTAGTATTGGAGTTTAAGACATCTTCAAATGAAAAAATATATAATAACTTAATGTTTTAAAATGTTTTTTTTTAATAATAATTTGTGTGAATTTTTATTTGTGAAAGTCATTTAAGTAAATTTGTGTCAAGGAATTGATTCCTAAACTTTTGAGGAATTGATTCTAAGACCTTTTTTTTTTTATAAAGTTTAAAGTACCCAATAACTTAAACTAGTTTATTGGATTTATTAATCATGTATATCTTATCGACATTTATTTTGTGTTTCTTAATTAATGCATTAGTTGTCTTAGCTAATTAAGCTCATTTAACTTTATTTGTCCATTTTTTGTTTGATTTGTTGTTTTAGCTAATTAAGTTCATTTTGTCGAACTTTACTTTTCTATTTTTTAGTTTGTAAATAAACTTTTTAATATGTGAAATTCAAATAATCACAAATTTTGATGATTGATAAAGTTAAAATATTTATTTATTTATTTAGTTTGTTGTGTGTAACTCGTCTCCTATTTGAGTGGGCTTAATGGTTAAGAACAGGTATAACAGGTATGTATACCTTGGTAGATTTTAGCAAACAAATCGTTGTGTGGAGGGGATCCCTTATCCTACAAACAAAAGAGTCTCGTACACAAATTTAGTGTCTAGCTTCATAGTGACCTTAAAAATAGATTATTATTATTATTATTGTTCACATTTACTTTTAAAAACCTTTAACTCAAAAATAACTAAATTAATTCACTCATCTAAATCTTATTACATAATGCACACCTTATATAAACCATCTAATGTATGAAGTTATTATAAGTTAATTTATTACAATATATAAACAATAATTAAAAGTTAAATACAATCTATAGGTATGACATTGAAATTGATAATGATGTTATTATTAAAGTGAGGGAGGATGCTAACATATCAACCTGATGACTTGCACCTAAAAGCCAACTCTCAGATTGATTATGGACAATGTCTTATAAACCATCTCTATTTCACAAATGTTATATATGTGAGATTTTTCATAACAGATGCGCCCGGAACAATGTGAACATGCACACGTTTTTATTTTCAAATAAGAGTTTCGAATTTCATAATTAGGCATTGATCTACATCCCTTGTGTTGTCATAAATAACCCATCGACAACCACTTGGAAGCCCATTACTTTTGAACTAGAGCACCCAACTCAAGAACCTTTACAAGTGCATTTTGCAGCATGACCTTAATGGATTGATCCCACAACCTCCAAGAGTCTGAGGACTTGATGAGATCGATTTGTCATCTAAGCTCCAAACAAAAGCCAAGATATACACATCCACACACATTTTAAAAGAGGAAAATTAATGTAAACAAATTCACAACAATATTAGAGTATTATATTATAAAAAGATGGTGACATAAATAACCATCACAAATCCATAACAACTTAAAGCATGACATTGAAACCTTAAATTATGTATTGGAAGATGTTATCACGTCAACCCACAATTTCATTCAGATCATTGTGTTTATTTTAAAAGGATAGAAAATGGAAGCTATATTATCTTTCTATTGTATGTAGATGACATGTTTGTTGTAGGGTCTAATATGCAGGATATAAATGTGCTCAAGAAGAAATTAGATAATTCATTTGCAATGAAGGATTTGGGTGCTGCAAAGAAAATACTTGGTATGAGAATAACAAGAGACGAAAAAATCACAAATTGACATTGTCTCAAGGTGAGTACATAGAGAAGGTGTTGGAGAGGTTTAGAATGTAGAATGCAAAACCAGTTAGTACACCTTTGGCCAGTCATACCAAATTAACTAAGGAAATGTGTCCCAAGACAAAGGAGGAGATAGAATACATGTCTAGAGTCTCTTATTCATCAACAGTTGGCAGCTTGATGTATGCGATGGTTTGCACAAGACCAAATATTTCACATGTAGTGGGAGTTGTGAGCAGGTATATGAACAATCTAGGTAAAGAACATTGGGAGGCAGTGAAGTGGATTCTCAGGTATTTGAGAGGTACTTCTACTCATGCATTATGTTTTGGAGGTTTAGACATTGTTCTACATGGATATGTTGATTCAGATATGGCAGGTGATAAAGATAGTAGGAGGAGCACCACAAGGTATGTTTTTAATGTAGGTGGAACAACAGTAAATTGTATTTAAAAACTGCAAAATGTCGTTGCACTTTCAACAACAGAAGCAGAGTATGTTACTTCTACAGAGACTAGTAAAGAAATGATTTGGTTACAGAGGTTTATGGAGGAATCAGGAAAGAAGCAAGAGAATAGCAGGTTATACTGTGACAAAGAGAGTGCCATTCATCTTGCAAAGAACTCAACCTTCCATTCTAAGACTAAGCATATACAACTCGGGTAAAATTTCATATGATCTGTCTTGGAAGATGGATATTTGAAGTTGGAAAAGATGCATACTACCAGAATCCTGCAGACATGTTAACAAAGGGAGTAACCAGAGAGAAACTAAGCTCATGCTCAGTTTCAGTTGGTCTTCAAGAATGAAGGTGAAGATGAGAAATTTATGAGGTTCAATATCGATCATAGTCCAGTAGTTACAACAACAGTGGAGTTGTTGTGATTGGGCTCCAAGTGGAAGATTGTTGGTTGCGGAGCATGATTATCTTCCTGATTCAAATGTTTGTTTCACTCATGCTTGGACCTCGTTCCCTAACGGGGGGTGAGGGGGGTATTTCCCCCCCACAACTGTCACCAAGGGGGTCTAGCGAGGTCCAGGGGGGGCAACGATATTTTTTGTAGCTCCCCCAGTGAGGGATTCGGGGACAACGCCCCTGAAGCGAAATTTTGGGGAAAATTACCTTGTAAAATATTGTAATTTCATAGTCAATTTGGATTGTTCATTATAAGGTCATAGATATGACGGTAGAAGTCATTTTAAGGTTTTTTTCCCTAGAATGCAACCCTCTTTTATGAGGGAATTGTATTGTGGATGTGTATTATCATGAATATTGTATTCTGAGAGAAGAGATTGTGAGAGAAAGAAGAGAAAGTTACAACGGGTGTGTTGTAGGTTGTATCCCTTCATTTTGCTGGATAATAATAAGGAAGGACCGAGTAATTTCTGGTGGACGTAGCCCACACTAGATGAATCATGTATATCTGTGTCTCTATTGTACTGTGTATTTTCTATGTTTTATTTCTGCATTTATTTTATTTATTGCTCTGCGATCCTATTTTTCTAACACCAAGTTATATCTTGTAAAGTGTGTAAGAATGAAATGAAGGGAACTTTATATTTGCTTCACATCAAAACTTGCAAGAAAAGCATGATATGATGTTCGCTACTTTTGAACACACGTGTATAGGTGAAATTCCATTTGTTTGCACTATGTAACTTACTTGAAAACCCACCTTCCATGTGTTTTTTCTTGTAAATTCCATCAACGGTTTGATTGTATTTAGGGGCCCACACATGTATAAACCACTCACTTCCGGGAAATTGTTGAGTTGATGCGGAGCAGTAAAAATAGATTGAGGAAACCATCACTTGGCCCTCCGCGATGGTATTTGGCATGGGTCTGATCATTAAATCATATAGTAAAGTTGTGGGGAAATATTCCAATTTGAAATTCCAAGGATAATACTCACATGAACCTTTATAAAAGAACCTAAGGGAAAAAATGAGAATTCCATGGGTTGATACCCTCCAAAGCCCGCCTATTTACAAACAAATGCAAAACCCAAACATTGATATTACCGCATTCAAACAATAAGATTTAAATTGGGTAACTCTCGAAATGATCTTTCATAGTCCGATCGAGCAACTATAGGAAACACCTTTACCTTTGCCATCATTTGGGATAGTTCTCCTAGGTAATTAACGTGAGGACTCGAAGGGAATGCATCTTTCTTAGCATCTATTGAGCAATACATCTAACCACAAGATCAAAAGTATTTGGTTATCTTACATCATACAATTAATGATGATTTTTCCCAACCTTATACAAACTTGGCTAGAAAACGATAAAATATATTTTATACATTTAAAAAAAAAATACAAACTTGGCTAGAAAACAATAAAATACATTTTATACAATTAAAAAAATGTAGATTCACTAACTTAAATATGTGTTTATTTGGAAATAGATCATCTAACTTTTTTTCCAATAGAAAATTCATTCAATTATATTAGTGAAAATATGATTTTTTACATCTTCATGACCATACAGATGATCATATCAAAACTAGTCCATAGACCATGCTCATAAACATAAACTACTACATCCCCAAAAGAACCAGAAAATCACCGGAACCAGCACACAGGCTGCAAAATGCAATACAAAACAGGGATAAAACCCCAACAAACACCAAAAAAGAAACTAAACCAGATGTCGCACACCCCCAAAGGACCTCAAAGTGTTTACCCAACACCGCATGCCCCCAAAGGACCTCAAAGTGTTTACCCAACACCACACGCCCCCAAAGGACCTCAAAGTTTTAAACAGAACACCACACACCCCTAGTGTTGACCTCAAAGCTCTAGTCCAATGCCTCTTCTAGCCAAGGAGGTAGAGGTCAAGAGGATCCAGAAGAGATGACAAAAAACCACTGCAACAATCTCGAAAGCCTCCACCATCGCAAAACACCAACGATATATATCGTCGCGCATTCGGAGACAAACCCTCTAACACCAAAATGAAGGCTGCACAGGAGGAACCTCACCAACAATCATTACAGGTAGCTTTGGCAGATGTGGGGTGAAACTCGGCCCCGAACAGGAGGCAGCCATCGTTACTGTTTATGCTAACATTCATAGAACCTTGCTCGCCCACAGACGTTGCAAAGCACCGCCACACCGCAGAGCCCGCAGGGTTCGACCCTCCGCCACCACCGTTGGATCCTCGCTTGCGCTACTCTCGTCGCGCCACACCGCAGAGCCTACTCGCCTCTGGTAGTGGCCCTTTCCCTTGCCCGTGCTTGCCTTGGTAGTGGCCCTCTCCCTCGCTCACACTCTCCCTAAAAGTGGCCCTCGCCCTCACCTGCGCTCGCCCTAAAAGTGGCCCTCTCCCTCGCTCGTGCTCACCCTTCATCATGGATTCAGGAATGCAGCTAACAAAACCTAACCGCAGAGCCCCAACCCTAATAGATCATCTAACTTAAAAACAATTGAATAAAGTAAACATATAAAAACCACCTAATTAAACAAATTCATATAGATCATCTAACAAAAAAAAATTGATAAAATAAACACATAAAAACCACCTAATTAAACAAACTCATAGAAATAAAAATAATTAAAATACTATAAACTTAAACCATTACCTAATGACATCAACCACTAAACCTCATCTCACTTAATTACAATTAAAATTTTATAGTCCTTAAAATTATTAACATAACAACACCAACCATTAAACCTCACCCCAACTAACTACAATAACAACTTTGTATTTTATTCTAGAATACATGATTCCATTTCCAAGATGATTAGGATGCACCCTCTTTCTAACTAATCTAACCATTATAATCACATGACAATGCAACATTGTCCTAACCAAACGAACAATTACAATGGCATGAAAATGTATTATAACAGTTTGAAATACCTAAAAAGTCACAATTATGATGATTTATTTTTTGAATTATGTACTATTAGATTCTCATTTGATTTAAAATTTTATTTAATTAATTTTATAAAAAAATTAAATTTTATTTTAAATTTTTTAATTGTAAATTTTTATTTTAACTTTATATTTAATAATTTATATTTATATAATATAAATATATTTTAATATGAAAAAATAATTTATTTTACATTACGTATCACATCCCAAAGGGATCGAATTAATAGAAAAACATACTTTTGAAATTATAACAAAATGATCATTTTTATTAGTCCCTGCCGGAAGGTCAGGGTAGGGACTATAGCGATGAGTTCATCGTTGACTTTATATTAGTTTAGGGATGACTTTAATTTTTTTTAGAAATTCTAATGTTTAACTTTAGAAAGTTTGTATTCATATATTTTAAAATAAAAAAAAATGTATATTTGTTACAATCTTATTGGCTAATAGGTTTGAAGTGTTATTGCCAGCTTCACTTCTTCCAATCCTTTAATTAACATTTCTTCCAACTGTCATCCTTAACTCAATTACTCACTATACTTTTCCATGCTATATAAACTAATCAACAGTTTCCACGTTTCCAAAATCACATGGCTTGATTGTCATCGAGCTGATACGAATCTGCGTGAGGTACAAGTTATGGGCTGGAGGGTTTCTTGTAATTTGTGATCTGAAGGCGGTTTCCTGCCTTCACCCATACGTTATTGCACAATATTCATCTCTCTCTCTCGCATGGGCGAAGTTTTTTAACTCTCATCTGACGTGGTCCCCACGAACTGAACTGAAACGAAAACCGAAGCATTTACATTTGGGTTATAGAGGAAGAAAAGTGTAGAAGAAGCACCATGTCCCCGGTTGTAATGGCGTCGCAGGTGGCATCTGGAATAGGAATGATAGTTGGAGCATGGATGTTCAAATCCCTCATGGAGGAAGCAAATAGCAATAAGAGTATGATGGGAGGAGGGGTTGTGCCCATGCCCAGATGCCTTTTCATTTTGGAACGTAGAGTACAATCAGTCTGATAAGGAAAGACAAGTCTTGGGAGGAACTCCTGCATCAGTAAGTCGAGCATAAGCGTGTTCTTGTTGTATTCAATATCTGCTTTCTCATCTGTCGAAATAGTCTGGAGTACCAAATTCCAGTAGCCATAAAATCAACATTTTGCTAGGGTAACCCATAATTGGATCTGCTAGACACCCCGTGCAATATGAAATATAAA
>ML795729.1:73845-103389 GCA_009831015.1 Picea engelmannii | reverse complement strand
ACCAATTGCAATGATTGCTAAAAAGGCATTAGAATAACATTTTATATATGATGTCCAAGCTATTGTGAACTTCATCTTTTGTGTTCACACCACATGGACCTTGACGTTAAGGTAATAGTCTCATCTTGATTATTTTTAAGGGACAGTAATCATTATGAAATATAATGTTGTTTCATTCTCCTTGTGCTAATGTAGTTAATGATTTGACTAGCACTATGACCACAAGCGAGAACTCTAGCCCTAAAACCCCATATTTTTTAGTCAAAAACACCAATTTCAACCATCAAATCAAAAAGTGGTTCTCTAGAATCACCCCTTCTTTTCAAGGTTAACATTGTAACTTGTTCGAAAACATGACCTTTTTTAACGAAAACTGTAAAATTTTATTAATATTAAAGAGTTGTAGCTATTGCAACAATAGTATATATAGGGCAGCTTTAAAATTTTCATAGCTTTATGGAAAATAGCTCTATGTTAGTACAAAGTATGACTTACAACAAACTATAACAAGTACATTCCATAATTCCTTCATAAAGCATGTTTCACAAAATTCTAACTCCTCGTGATTATAAAAGCATACATTTAATAAAAACATGAAGATTGATTGCTTCGTGTTGGCCGACATTTGAGTGGGAGGAATGTTGCTTCTCGATATCCATTTGTTCCTTTGGGTTGGTGAATTGTTTCTTCTTCATGTGCTTCAGCATTACTGGAGTTTACATAGGCTTTGTTGTTAAAAGCCATAAATGAGGAAACTTTGCACAGATTAAGTGCAAGATTTCTCAGTATATTACACTCGACTTCTAGAATATCTATCCTTTGCTTTTATTCAACCAACAATTTCATTATTGAAATATGTTAAGTGACACAAAAATGTTCATGACAATTAAGATTCATGTGGTCAGAGTTTTCTTAGAAACTGTTCGAAATATCCACAATGCTATTAGTTACACAATGTTGTTACTTATTGGTCAATGTTTCAGATCCATTTTCAAGACACAAAGTCGAAGAGATAAAAGGAGAAGAAAAACAATAAATACTAAACAATGAATAGAAAATAATAAATAACAAAGAGGTTGACTCTCGAGGAAAAGAGACGACATTTATAGGACGGATAACGAAAAAATCCTAAGAGAAATAAATAAAAGAAAAAAAAGCAAAGTAAAATTAAACAAGAGCTGCATGCCAGCTTAGTCCCTGCCTATTGGAGGTTTACCGATTGGTTTAGAAATTGATAACTATTATTATTTAAAATTATATCAAGTTTAAAATAATAACTATTATTTAAATAATTTTATTATATAAAAAATCATATATTAATTTTCTATATTATACATTGGATATATCACACAAATATAAATTCAACCAAAATCTAATAAGATTCAAAGAGCAAACTAATTGTTATAGTCCCAAGTCTTTAACAAAAACTAATAATATTCAATATTCAATTCTCAAAAAATTGTAATTTATAAGGCAATTGTGAACTTTTTAAATTATTCTATTTCCTAAACACTCTAAATCATATATATTATGTGATATTTTACTAATTAATGTAAACTTCAGAAACTTTTTAGTTGTCATTTTTTAAAAGTGGGGTAGGATGTGTGTATTACAACTTCCACCCATTTTTTGTGTGGAGCATTTTGATTTTGATTTTTTTTTAATTAATGTAAACTTCATAAACTTTTTAGTTGTCATTTTTTAATAGTGGGGTAGGATGTGTGTATTACAACTTCCACCTGATTTTTGTGTGGAGCATTTTGATTTTGATTTTTTTTATATTATGTAATGAATAAGAAGATGGGTTGGTGAGGGAAGGAGGTAACAGTTAATAGAATAATCAAACTTTATTTCCACTTGGCATTATTTTTGTCAGACGTGGCCTATGGAAAATTCCCTGAATGCTATGGATTTCCTCCCGGTTCAAACAAACATTAAATGGTGAGCATGTTATCCATGTCTCGGCGTTTAAGGCTCTCAACCTGCCAATCGTTTCTCATTGAATGCCCAACCCACCCACACCCTGGAATGCCATATAAACATTGTATACCACCACCACAACAGCCTGTGATCTCTTTGTGTATATATTTGGGTGTACCAATATAATTGGCCATCCATGGTCCGCTTCTGACACTTGGCAAGGATTTTGCAAATCAATTAACAACAGGATTGGACCCGTCGACCTTGTACTAAGTGGTTTAGTTTATGTACAAACATTGAATGAAAGTTGGTAAATTTATTAATTGTGTAATTAATTATGTGCATCGAATGACGTGAAACCTACAATAAGACATCAAAAATATTAGTCATTTAAATTTTAGAAAAATATGTTTTTTTATTATATAAAAAATACATATATTAATTTCTTATGTTATACATTGGATATATCACAAAAATAAAAAATCAACCAGAAACTAATATAAAGTCAAAGAGCAACTCATTATTATAGTCTCAGGCCTTTGGCAGGGACTAATAATAAGGAAATCACAACAAAAAGAAAAGAAACCAAAATAATAAAATAAGATTAAAGGAGATAAAAACAATAAGAATTGAAATTATAATACAATAATAACCTTATAATGTTAATAATAATTACTAAATTATTATTAGTAATTTTCTATTCGTTGTTTAATTTTAATAACTACTAAATTATTTTATATTCATTGTTTCGTATTAATAATTACTAAATTATTTTTTATTTGTTGTTTAGTATTTATTGTTGCTCCTCTCCTTTTATCTCTTTGGCTTTGTGTCTTGAAGATGGATCATGTTATGGATCCAAAACATCAAACCATAACAAATAGCATTGTGGATATTTTGAACAGCTTTGAAGAAAGGTGCTCATTTTCATGTACCTTGGTAGCGACTGAAAATAGAGAGGTCGTGTTAGAATAGATTAACTCTTCATGTCTCCTCATAACCTTTTTGAGTTTTAGGATTTCCCTATGCTCCATAATTGCATCCACAACACCAAACCAGATTGCCAACCAAACCAAACTAAAGACATTGAAACAAAACTAGAGTTGATAACTTGCACTATGTTGAATAAACTCGTATCGGAGCAGCATAGAGTGTTCTTCCTAGGATTGGGAGTTTCACTAAAATGACAGAGAACTTGCACCAAGATTTCCTGATCACAATGTACTTGACAAAGTCTCAATAGGGGTGAGCCTAAAGGTGAAGTCCGGCAAAAATGAGGTTGGTCAAATTTTTCTAAGTAATTTTTCAAAATAGAAACAACACTAAAAATTTTACAGTTGATTCGACTCGGAAAGAAAACTCCTAGGATGATGACCAAGATGAGAAAATACAAAAGTATCAAAGAATCTACCCAGAATTCTATTAGAGCCACAAAACCAATACCTAAACTATAATTTAAAGACTACCCTTATCCTAAACAAATTCAAATACACAAATCCCAGGACCACTAAAATCTTAGTGCAATACTCATCATGTATCCTAACTCTTAGGGGTGATGACTATTCTGGTCAACGATTCCAATTCCTCCACACTACAATATCCCACCACATATGTGCATTCCCATATTGTCATATTCAATAACCAAGTGTTGAGTTATGGTTTGCACATGATACAAGGTGATCCAAGAGGATCTAGAATGCTAAAAAAATGGGTCATCTCAAATTCTAATGAAAATGATTTCATTGCATAGAGCTCGATGACATATTTCCAACGATGCGTGAATCGCTTCAAACGGACATCGTATAAGAAAGTTGTGGCCTTTTCAAGTTTTGGTAAAAACATGGTAGAAGACAAAATTAGGTATGCCACGTGGACCATCCATACTTTTGAGTTGGCACAGGGCGACGTCAGCATGGTGATGTGGCAACACGACAAAGTGCCACATGTCATCCAAAAATGGACAAATTGGCACCCAATTGGACCAGTAAAAAGTGGCCACATGTCATCCATTTAGATGACCTGGAAATCATACAATCCACATGGAACCACTAAAAGGGTGACACATGGCATATTATACAGTGACATGGCACTAACAGGTGGCATATTTTTATAGGTATAGTCAACAGGGGACGTGGCAGATGTGTACAGTGGAAGTGATGTGGACCAATCAAAGAGTGTCATGTGGCACTCTTTGATTGACCAATGATGGACAAGAATCGAACCCGTCCCCTCCGGCATAGAGCTCCGATGACTTAACCAACTTGGCCAACAAACTCATCCAATATTCCCACAAGCATTATTTTATTTATGTTGGTATTAAATGTAATCTGCCATAAAGGGGTGTTGGTCGGGGTTGAACCCGTGACCTCCAGACCAACCAATGACTTTGTACCATATGCGCCAACCACTATACCACAACATCTGGTTGGTTAAAACAACCAATAAAATTTTATTCATTTTGTCAGTTGGGTTTATAAGGCGTCGGGTGGGGGTTTGACCCCCCAACCTCCCCTATTTAAACTAGTAATCAGACCAATGCAAAGGAGGGGCATACATGAAATTGCGTGAAGAATCCCGGCACAAATCCTGAGGTGGATTTTGGTCAAGTACAGGAGTTGTACTATTATTTTGAAGTGCGTGTTGAGGAGGGTCTTTGAGCACTGTGTCCAAACATGGTCAATTTTATACACATTTTTCTTAGTTTTCCGAGAGTAGTATGATGGTGATGTAAGTTTTGTGATAAAGTACTTTGTACGAAATTATTAGTCCATGTTGCCTTGTATAAGAGCCATAGTCTCGTTGGCATGCAAAAGAGAGTCTTTTGTCACCTATTCAGAACATAGTTAACTTTATACTCATTTTTCTCATACTTTCGAGAGGAGTTCAGTGGTAACCTATGTTTCTGAGGTTGAGCAGTAGAATTGAAGATTGTCTTCAAATTGTAAGTTGTTCATTGTTATTTTGGCATTTGAGCAATATAGAGAGGTCTCACTGTTTGGAAGAGGACTCAGAGACATAGCTCAAGATGGTGAACTCCGTTAACAATTGTCGTTTTCCTAGTTCTTTTATCTTCTGATGTGTTATCTCATATTTCGGCAAGTTAATCATCAATTAATGAAGTTTTGGATAAGTAAGGGGATTCACATGTGTTTTGAAAATAATCAAAGATTATCATAATTTCTGAATCGGGCTAGATGTTGATGTGTGTTTAAAGAGTAATTTGACATCTAAGGATTTTCAGATCAAGTTGGTATCAGAGTTGGTTTTGACGTGTATTTGCAAGTGAAGCTAACAAGATCCCAAACTCAAGCTTGGTGAAGGCATGCTTGAAGACACCTTGTTGGAAGAACACAAATTTATTTGTTGCAAAGAGCCACCATGAGTAAAGTTATAATGAAATTAAGGCTTCAGAAAGACATGAACCGACAGATTCATAAGGAGAACTATGAATTGAGAATGCAACTACAATACCTCAAGGAGGAGAAGCAAGAGCTCCAGGACCGGTTGGTATGCCATGAAGAGTTTCTCATAGGTATTATTGAAGAATTGGAACGTGAGTTTCATGACAAAGACAAAATGTTGGCACAATTCCATAAAGTTGAGCAAGTGCAAAAGAAAAAGTCTATCATGCAAAAGAAGCCATCTTCTACAAAAGGTTTACAGACGGTAATCGAGGCATGCCATGAAAATGATTCATCCTGTTCTATTTTTTCCCATCAAGATGAAAATGTTTCTTTGAATGAATTTAAGGAACATACTTATGGTATTGTCTTTAAGCTACTAACCAAGATGGGATATCATGGAAAAGGTCTTGGCATCAGTGGCCAAGGAATGACTAATCCCATACAGACAAAGGGAAAACCTTGTTATGCAGTATTGGGATATTGCCAAGAAGGAGATGGAGAATGTTCTAAGACAACTGAAGTAATGAAAGCTTCAAATGAAGATATTTGGATACTTCATAAGCCATTGGTTCTACCAAAACCACCTTCCATCCCAGGAAAAGGCATCAAATGTGAAGCATATCCTAGAAGATGTAAGCAATTCAAGGAAGGAATGCAGACATTTCCCACTTGTGAGACTAGCATAAAGGGCAGTCCTAAAAGGTTTGGTAATCATCCTAATGTTTTCCTTAATCGGGGAAAGAATGGTCCAATAACACCAAACTTATGGTCTATGTATCCACATGTTTTATGTGGATTTAATAACCATTGTATGGAAAATTGTTGGAAGAGACAACCCTTACAGGAGAAGTCATCCAAGGAGGAGGAAAGAAGAAAAACTTATTTCCTAAAGAAGAATATGGAGAATAACAAGAAAGGATTGTGGTTTCAGGACAAGAACAATAAATTTTGCACTCATTGTGGTATGGATGATCATTGGATTGAGAAGTATTGGACACTTCATCCACAATTGTGTCTGAAGCAGAACCAAGAATATGTGAAAGCACTTACAAGGATACAAGCAGCAACCTTAGCCGAAGTTGATAGTCTTGCTGACAAAATTGAGAAGGAAATTTTTCTAATTGCTTGTCTTAGTAGTATAGTGTATGAAGACATTGAGGTATGATTTATGGACAGTGTCTTATCTCGACACATGATAGGAATGAGATCAATATTCCTTACCTTTTGAGAAATCGACAAGACTGTTATGTGGGATCTAGGACTAACACCATACATGCAGTGAGGGGAGTGGGATATGTGATATTCTAGCTCGAGTGAGGAGGATTTATGGGTATATAATGGATGTTACTTGTTCCATAATTCAAAGTGAACTTACTCTCAGTATCAACTTTTGAAGATGAGGGATATGGAGTTGCATTCCAAGATGAACATGTACTCGTACATTCATAAAAAGCTACTTAGGACACAACAATGGTGCTTAGTGTCAGAAATGAGAGATTATATAGGTTCCTTGGATGGCCTATAATTGGATCCAATGGGTACTTGGATTCAACATCAGAGACAGAGTCGAAAACAGACTCTGAAGCAATGTCAGAGACAGGACGTTGTGAGACTCCTTCCAATACTATCGAAAGAAGGAGTCCATGACATATCCCTTCCCTGGATAGGTAGCTGGGAAGATTCCATTTTTTGGAATCAACCTAAAATGAAATGTTAATGTTCATTTGTAAATAGCAAAGTTAGCATGCATATAGTCCTAAATTTGGTTTTCATTATTGTAAAGTAGGATGGAAATAATCTTCTTTGTATGAAGTAGGAGGTGGAATAGTTATTAAAAGAATGAAATAAGTATGTGTGGTTGTTGATTAAATGTCATGTAAATGTATGCTTTATGCTATAAACATCTTAAAGATGTTGGGTAATTTCCATGTTCATGTAAGATGTATGCCTTGTATAGAAGCAAGTTAAACAATACAAATGTTTATAGAAAACATGATTAGATTGTGCTTTCACAAAAGCGAGTGAAATAAGTGAACAAGAAGTTCATTCAAAGACTCCACCAAATACATCAAGTAGAACAGGAACGGTAAATCCAAAATTTCCAATGGCATGACCAGCACCAAAATGATCCAGTCCAAAATGAGCGAGACAAAGACCAACATTCAACTTGGTTTTTTGATTGTCGATATGGACTCTCTCCGGGAGAGAGAGAGATAGGAATGAATGTTGATTTTAGAGTTTATATATAGATATTACGAAGCTAAGAGTCAGTGAGAATATTTCTTTAATGAAGAAACCAGTGAGCCAGAACCAAAGCTAGAGCCATAGCCAGAAACCAGAGCCAATAGCCATGAGCTAGAACCAGAGCTAGAGTCATATCCAGGAACTAGAGTCAATACCCATGAGCCAAAACCAAAGCTAGAGACATAGCCAGGAACCAAAGTCAGTAGCCATAAGCCAGAGCCAGATTCAGAGATGTTTCTAGGAGCCAGAGTCAAAGCCATGAGCCAGGAACTAGATCAACATTCGTTGCCAAGAGCCAGAGTCGGAGTCATGTTCCAAAAAAGCAAACATAATTCCATTGATCCATATTGGCTTCCTTGAGCTTCTGGAGGATCAAGAAAAAGATCTGAGAACAGAGTTCCAAGATGAAGATCAAATCTACGAAAAATATTTGAGAATGGAGTTCCAAGATGGAGATTCAAGAGGGAGTTCTGAGACATGGATTAGATTCAAGATGAGGTTCCAATATGGAGATCCAAGACAAAAAGAAGTTCCAAAAATGGAGATCAGTCAAAGTGCATTTCAGTAAGATGGAAGAGTGAGGAATCTTTATCATCACTAAGTTGTTGAATAATATATAAATTTCATTTTATCAAGGTAGAAGAGTGGGGAATATTTATCATCACTAAGTTGTTGAATAATCCATACTTTTGGAGGTCCAAAAGTTCTTCAATGGGGAGGTGTCATATAGGAGGATCTAGAATGTTCAAAAATTGATCATCTAAAATATTAATGAAAATGACTTCATTGTGTAGATCTCGACGAAATCTTTCCAATTACGCGTGAATCTCTTCAAACGGGCGTCGTATGTGAAAGTTATGGCCTTTTGAAGTTTTGGTAAAAAAAAGGGCAGAAGACATAATTAGGGATTCCATGTGGCAAGACCACAAGCTACCACGTGGATCATATGTACATTTGAGTTGGAACAAGGCGATGCCATGCCAATATCAATGTGGTGATGTGGCAGCACGACAGAGTGCCATGTGTCACCTAGAAATGGACAAATTGGCACCCAGTTGGACCAATAAAAAGTGTCCACATGTCATCTCTACAGATGACATTGCATCAGTACGGTTCACATGGCACCACTGAAATGGTGACACGTGGAATATCATACAGTGATGTGGCACTAACATGTGGCATATTCATATAGGTACATTTAACAGGTGATTTGGCAGATGTGTACAATGGAAGTGATGTGGACCAATAAAAGAGTGTCACATGGAACTCTCTAATTGACCAATGATGGCTAAGGGTTATCTAAAATTTGGTTGGGGTTGACGGTAATCAAACCTGTGACCTCCAGCATAGAGCCCCAAGGAATTAACCAACTTAGCCAACAAACTCATACAATATTCCAACAAGCATTATTTTATTTATGTTGGTTTTAAATGTATAGGCCATAAAAGGGTGTCGGTCGGGGTCGTGTTGGTTGTGGAGCCTAATTATCTTCCTAATTATATGCAGGTCAAAGAAAATGTGGATTTTTTTTTTTGCAATTCAAATATTCTAATTATGTAGTCAATTTGGACCATTCATTATAAGGTCACAGATATGACAGTAGAAGTTATGTTAGGGTTTTTTTCCCTTGAAAGCAACCCTATTTTATGAGGGAATTGTATTACAGTTCTGTATTATTGTGAATATTGTATTATGAGAGAAGAGAATGTGAGAGAAAGAAGAGGAAGTTGCAGTGGGTGTGGTGTACATTGTATCCCTTTATTTTGCTAGATAATAAAAAGGAAGGACCTAACAATTTCTCTGGTGGATGTAGCACACACTGGGTGAACCACGTATATCTGTGTCTTTATTGTATTGTGTATCTTATGTGTCTTATTTCCACAATTGTCTTATTTAATTGCTCTGCGATCCTGTTTTTCTAACAACTGGTATCAGAGCGAAAGGTAACTTGCAGGAAAAGAGGGTTCTTGGTTCGAGTGGGAAAAATGGCGGAAGATGGAAAGTTTAGGGTCGAGAAATTTAACGGCCAAAACTACCAGTTATGGAAGAGGCAAATGGAAAATTATTTATATCAAAAGGATCTATTCCTACCATTGGGCGGAATAACAAAGAAGTTGACAACCATGAAGGACGAAGAATGGGAGGTTCTTGACCGAAAGGCACTAGCAACGATATGACTGAGCCTAACAGCATCGGTGGCTTTCAATATTTCAAAAGAAAATACAATGAAGGAGTTGATGGACACATTGGCTAAACTATATGAAAACCCTCGGCATCCAATAAGGTATTTCTAATGAAGTGATTATTTAATATGAAGATCTCAAAAGGTGGATCTATTGCAGATCATTTAAATGAATTTAATACRGTTATTAATCAACTAAGTTATGTAAAAGTGGACTTTGATGATGAGGTCAGGGCTCTTCTAATCCTATGGTCATTTCCAAAAAGATGGAATGGATTGGTCATGGTTGTACGTAACTATGTCTCTGGTTCAAAGACTCTAAAATTTGATGATGTTGTTGGTGTTATCCTTAGCGATGAAATGAGACAGAAAAGCATAGGTGAGACACCAGGTAATGCATTGACCGTGGATAATAGAGGAAGACAAAAGGATAGAGGAAAGGGCTCAAGGAACTATGGGAATTCTAGGAAGTGCATATCCAAATACAGACTGGGAAAGATAGACTGACGAAATTGTGGGAATAAAGGACACATGAAGAAAGATTGCAAAGCTCCAAAGAAACAAAGATATGGATAGCAGGAGAAAAATCAAGAAGCAAATGTAACAGGTGATGTGTTACAAGATGCTTTGATTCTTTCTGTAGATAATATTTATGAGTCTTGGGTAGTAGATTAAGGGGCTTCATTTCATGCCACACCCCATAAGAAATATTTTCTATATTATGTTCAAGGTGATTTTGGACAGGTTCATTTGGGTGATCATGCACCATGCAAAATTGTTGCGGTGGGTAAGGTACAAATAAAACAAAAGAATGGAAACCAATAGTTGTTGAAAGAGGTAAGACATGTTCCAGATCTAAGGAAAAATATTATTTTAATAGGGCAGTTGGTAATTGAAGGTTGTATATATATATTTACAGATAAGGCGTGGAAGGTCACAAAAGGATCACTCATGATAGAAAAAGGAGAGAAGGTAGGTACATTGTATTTATGTATTGGTAATACTGACTCTTCTATCTCTTTGGTTTCTACATGAGTGGATACAACACTATGGAATCATAGGCTTGGACACATGAGTGAGAAGGGGATGCAGATACTTCACAAAATAAATTTGTTTCCAGATCTTAAACAAATTGATTTGGATTTCTGTGAGCACTGTGTTTATGGAAAACAAAAGAGAGTCGTACTTCTCAGAGTCAGAAAAGAAAAGAAGAGTGAAAGTTTAGAGCGTGTGCATACCAATGTATAGGTACCAACTCAAGTATCATCTCTTGGTGGCTCTCATTATTATGTTACTTTTATTGATGATGCAACTAGAAAAACTTGGGTTTATTACATTCAACAAAAATATGATTTTTTTTTATACTTTTAAGAAATGGAAAGCTTTCGTAGAGAATGAGATAGAAAAAAGGTTGAAGTGTCTCAGATTAGACAATGGAGGTTAATATTGCAGAAAGGATTTTGATTATTAATGTTCATACCATGGGATTCGTAGAGAGAAAACAGTTCTAGGAACACCACAAGAAAATGGTGTGTCAGAAAGGATGAACGGAACAATCATGGAGCATGCAAGGAGTATGAGATTACATGTTGGGTTTCTCTTACAATTCTAGGTAGATGTTGTAGATATTGTTGTTTACTTAATAAACAGAGGACCTTCAAGTTCTTTGGATGGTGGAATTCCAGAGGAGGCATGGATATGTAAAAAGGTAAACTATTATTTTTTGAAGACTTTCGATTGTGAAGCATTTGTCCATATTGATAAAGAAAATAGAACAAAGCTTGAGGCAAAATCCAAGAAGTGTACCTTTATTGGATACAATGTTAATGATTTTGGTTAGCTCTTATGGGATTATGAAATTTACAAAATCTTTAGGATTAGAGATGTCATATTCAATGAGAAGGTCATGTACAAAGATCGGTTGCAGAGAAAGAAACAGGAAAAAGAAAAACCAGAATACATAATGCTTGATGAGATCACTGAAAAAGAAATTCCAAAGGTACAAAAAAATCAAAATTTACAATAACAAGAGTAGAAGGTACCTCAAACTCATGCAAGTTAAGTAGACCCCCTGAACAATACTCTCCTTCATTGTATTATTTATTGTTGACTGATTCTAGTGAACCAGAAAGTTATGAAGAGGCAATGCATGTAGAAACTAAAAAGAAGTGGGAGAAAGGCATGAAGGAGGAAATGGACTCCTTGGTAAATAACCAGACTTGAGACTTGGTTCAGTTGCCTGCAGGAAAAAGAACATTTCAGAATAAATGGGTTTACAGGTTGAAGGAAGAAGATGGAGGAAAAAAATGGTAGAGGGCTAGACTTGTTGTAAAGGGATTTGCACAAAAGAAAGGTATAGATTTTCATGAAATATTTTCTCATGTTGTTAATATGACTTCAATTAGGACTATTTTAAGTCTTGTGGCAATAGAATATTTTCATCTTGAACAGTTAGATGTAAAAACAACTTTTCTCCATGTGGATTTGGAGGAATAGATTTATATGCAGCAACCAGAGGGGTATGAGGTCAAAGGAAAGGAAAATTTGGTATGTGTGTTGAAGAAGAGCTTCTATGGTCTAAAGCAATCTCCAAGGCAATGGTATTTGAAGTTTGATAAGTTTATGACAGAACAAGGTTATAGTAGATGGCATTCTAATCACTGTGTTTATTTTAAAAGGCTATAAAATGGAAGCTATATTATCTTGTTATTGTATGTAGATGACATGCTTGTTGTAGGGTCTAATATGCATGATATAAATGTTCTCAAAAATAAATTAGTTAATTTATTTGTGATGAAGGATTTGGGTGCTGCAAAGAAAATCCTTGGTATGAGAATAACAAGAGACAGGAAAAATCTCAAATTGACATTGTCTCAAGGTGAATACATAGAAAAGGTGTTGCAGAGGTTTAGAATGCAGATTAAAAAACCAATTAGTACACCTTTGGCCGATCATTTAAAGTTAACCGAGGAAATGTGTCCCAAGACACAAGAGGAGAAAGAATACATGTTGAGGGTCCCTTATTCATCAACAGTTGGCAGCTTAATGTATGCCATGGTGTGCACAAGACCAGATATAGAACATGTTGTGGGAGTTGTGAGCAGGTATATGAACAATCCAAGTATAGAACATTGGGAGGCATTAAAGTGGATTCTCGGGTATTTGAGAGGTACTAGTACTCATGCATTATGTTTTGGAGGTTCATACATTGTCCTACAAGGATATATTGATTTAAATATGGCAGGCGATAAAGATAGCAGGAGGAGCACCACAGGGTATACTTTTACTGTTGGTGGAACAACAATAAGTTGGATTTCAAAACTGCAAAAAGTTGTTGCACTTTCAACAACAAAGCAGAGTATGTTGTTGCTACAGAGGCTAGTAAAGACATGATTTGGTTACAGAGGTTTATGGAGGAATTGGGAAAGAACCAGGAAAATAGCAGGTTGTACTGTTACAATGAGAATGCCATTCATATTGCAAAGAACTCGGCCTTCCATTATAAGACTAAGCATATATATAGGTCAGGTACCATTTCATACAGTCCATCTTCGAAGATGGAAAATTGAAGTTGGAAAAGAGACATACTAGCCAAAATACTGCAAACATGTTAACAAAAGGAGTAACCAGGGAGAAATTGAGTTCCTGCTCAGTTTTGGTTGGTCTTCAAGCATGAAGGTGAAGATGAGAAATTTTCCAGGTCCAAGGTGGAGTATAGTCCAGTAGGTACAACAACAATGGAGTTGTTTTGATCAGTGTCCAAGTGGGAGATTGTTGGTTGTGGAGCCTGATTATCTTCCTAAATATGTAGGTCAAAGAAACTGCAGGATACACAATTCAAATATTGTAATTTCATAGTCAATCTGGACCATTCATTATAAGATCACGGATCTGATGGTAGAATTTATCTTAAGGTTTTTTTCCCTAAAAGGCAACCATCTTTTATGATGGAATTGTATACGATTGTGTATTATTATGAATATTGTATTATGAGTGAAGTTATTGTCAGAGAAAGAAGAGGAAGTTATAGTGGGTGTGTTGTAGGTTGTATCCCTTCATTTTGTTGGATAATAAAAAGGAAGGACCTGGAAATTTCTCCAGTGGACGTAGCCCACACTGGGTGAATCATGTATATCTGTGTCTCTATTGTATTGTGTATCTTCTATGTTTTATTTTCGCATTTGTCTTATTTTATTGCTCTACGGTCCTGTTTTTCTAACAGGTTGAACCTGCGACCTCTATACCAACCAACGAATTTGTACCATATGCTCCAACCATTATACCACAACATCTGGTTGGTTAAAACAACCAACAAAATTTTATTCATTTTTCCAACCGGGTGTGTAGGGGGTTGGGTGGGGGTTCAACCCCCCAACCTCCCATATTTAATTTAAACTAGCACTCAAAGCAATGCAAAGGGGGGGAGACATGGAATTTCATGCAGAATCTTGGAATGAATCCTGAAGTGGATTTTTGTCAAGTACATGAGTTGTACTATTGTCTTGAAGTGTGTACCGAGGAGGGTCTTTGAGCACTGTGTCCAAACATGGTCAAGTTTATACTCATTTTTCTCAATTTTCCGAGAGTAGTATGATGATGATATATGTTTTGTGCTAAAGTACTTTGTACAAAAGTTTTAGTCCATTTTTCCTTGTATAAGACCCATAGTTTCGTTTGGTGTGCAAAAGAGGGTCTTTTGGCACCTGTTCAGAACATAGTCGAGTTTATACTCATTTTTCTCAGAATTTCAAGAGGAGTTCAGTGGTGACATTTGTTTCTAAGGTTGAGAAATAGAATTGAAGATTGTCTTAAAATTGTAATCCATTCATTGTAATTTTGGCATTTGAGAAATATAGAGTGGTCTCACCGTTTGGAAGAGGACCCGAAGACGTAGCCCAAGATGGGTGAACTCCATTAACAAATCTTGTTTTCTTAGTTCTTTTATTTTCTATTGTGTTATCTCATATTTCCGCAAGTTAATCATTAGTTAATGAAGTTTTGGATAAGTAAGGGGATTCACATGTGTTTTGCAAATAGTCAAAGACGATCATAATTTCTGAATCAGGTTAGATGTTGATGTGTGTTTAAAGAGTAATTTGACATCTAAGAATTTTCAGATCACAAGGTGGTGGTCTTCCTCATTGCTCTTGTCCCAAAAAAATGGTGATTATTTAGTTGATTCATAGGCATGTGGATAATTAATAAAGTGACAACCAAATAACTTGACAAATGATTAAGGGATGTTGCATAATACTCGACCTCGATATTTTTTGAGTTCTGCCACTAGAATTTTAGTCATTTTTTTTTACTAAGTTATCTACCTCTTCATTGAGCTCTTGTTTTACATGATAGAATGAGATTTTATCGATTGTTTTTTCCTCCTTGATTACTTGGGCTATTACTTTGGCTAGCTTGCTATCCACCAACAATTATTTCCCAAGCATTGCCTTTATGAGGATCATGAAATCAAGTTTTGTGGCCAAAATTAATCCTCTCAAAAGAGTGTAAGCCTCAACTACATTGTTTCATGTTACCCCTAGTCCCCAAGGCTAGGATGTTACTTTTGTTCCTCGAATATCTAAGAGACTCCCCCTCACACTTTCCACTCCAGTTTGGAACCATGACCTTAACAACTAGTATCATTGTACAAAAACCTTAAAATCAATCCTTGTATCAAAAGTGATGCTACTAGTAGCACCCTTTTTTTTCAAGGTTAAAATTACAAATTGTTTGAAACTATGACTTTAATAATTGGTATTATCGCAACAAAAACCTTAAAATCAACCCCTGGATTGAAAATTGGTGTTACCAAAATCACCCCTTTTGGGGGGGGTTAAAATTACAACCTTTTAGGGGTGCTAGGAGTGAGAGGGGTCATCTTCGACCCTGATGGAAACCAAGAATCTACCTATGCTAGGGGACTTGGAATTGCAACAAACAACCAAACTAAGGCACATGCTCTATACCAAGGTTTATATATCGCCAATATCTTGGGAATAAGAGAAATGGTAGTCGTTGGAGACTCTAAGATAGTCATAAAGTCTTTAACACATCGAGAAGTTCTGAAAGACTCCCAGCTAGCCTCGATATTCACTAGAACCACAAAGCTAACTCAGAATATAGCCAAAATTATAATCTTTCGTGTTCTAAGAGGGTACAATGGCAAGGTGGATGGTTTGGCTCTGGTTTGCCTCAAGGAAGTTTGAAGAAAAATGGGGTTCGTCCATTATCCCCTAAGTTCACCCCTCAAGATTTCATGACATTGGTATATCATTTAATGAACCATGAGTTAGGTATTAAAAGCATGTAGGTGTTAAACAAGCGGAATGAAGTTTCAAGGATAAAGCCCATCAGGCATTGTATGAGTTTTCTCATGTAGGATTTAATTCTTATACCTCATGAATTTATTCTCATTTGGTGCGGTGGGATTATATCATTGGAGTGTTGGGAGAATATGAAGGTCTGTGGGATGTATTACAGAGCACTAGGTTCATTTGTTTGAATTATTTTGGTTCAATTTTGGATGGTTCTCTGGCCGGAGGAGTAGAAAGATTTTACTCTTATGCCAGAAGGGTTTTGGCTTCTTCTAGTGTCTTGTGTAAGAGTTTGGTCCTCCTAGTCTTTTATTTCATGATATAGTAGAATTATTATTTCCACTTAGACTCTCCAAGGTATTTTTGTTTGGTGTTGGGTCATTAGGAGATTGGTATTTTGGTTTCTCTTGTGGGGGAAGGGGCTTGGGAATTTTATTCCCAGCCCCTCGGTTTGGCTATCTGTCTTTGTTATCCTATTTGTTTCTTGTCTCTATTGCATCGAGAAGATGTGGATTTGTTGTGTCGAGACATTGTGGCTTTCTCTCTTGGTGGAAAGTTGGCCAATTAACCTTAGGGGCCAAGTTTGTTGGGGTAATTATTGAGCATATGTTGGCAATGATGTCAACACAACGCACATGCAGAGGAAGTGCATGGAAGGCTTGAAGTGTGCACAAACAATATGGCACAAATTTGGCGCACAAGCAGAGGAAGTGCATGAAAGGCTTGCAAAGGAAGTGCACAAAAGGATTATTTCTACTATACTATTGCAGATCCACATGAAATGGAACTCCTAGAAGAAATTGTGAAAGGTTGAAAAGAGAAGTGCACAAAAGGATTGAAGGACGAAGGGATAAATGATGTAAAATAAATCATAGACGTGATTGAGTCCACCAGGAGTTTGCGCAGAATAGGAGGATAACCTACGATGTTGTTCAGAAGTGAAGTGGAATGCGACAAATTCCCTTGTATATGATAGTAGAATGACTCAGCAGATATTTATGCCGCAACGCGACGATGTTTTGAGCAAGCGACAAGTGACAAAGTGTGTGGAAGATTGAGAAGATAAAAAAATGCAGGACGCCTTGAGCCAGTGCGAAGAATGGTGTAGTGGAGTGTGACGAAATGAAGTCCGAAGTAGAATGAGACTAAACGACTCACCAGGGGAACTTACAGTCTAATGGGGAAATTTAGTAAGCACACTGCAGAACAAGTGTGATAGGATGAAGACTTATGACTTGCGTCTTGCTCTCTGGTTTTATCTTTGCAATGGATTCTTTGTAGACTAGAATGAAATTATTGCATCATTCTTCAGGAGATGCTCGAATAAGCTGGAGCATGGTCGTAGGAAGACTTGGTCCATTTGATTTAGTCAAAGTTTTCCCACAATGTAACATTCATGTGTCGATATACTTTATTTAAAAAAAATTGTAATTGGCAGGACTTTGATATGGTCAAAGTTTGTCCATAATATAACTGTCATATTTTATTTAAACAAAGTCGTAACTGACAGGATTTTGATGTGGTCAAAGTTTGTCCACATTGTAACTGTTACGTGTCCACATACAAGAAAGTGAACTTGGGAAAATTAAAATAATAATGGATGTGCTCTGATCGTGGAGGCATGAGCGAAGTGAGGTGGAAGATGATATTATAACAGTTCATAGGAACAAAAATGTAAATTTGTGAGGATGTGTTGAAATATTTAGTGATGTAACATATTTTTTTGAGTTTAGGGTGGTAGGGTGATGTTAAAGTGAGTCAAAGCTCACTAAGGATTGATGTCCTCATTTTTGTAATAGGTTGGTGCCTGATAGGATTGGTGTCCTCATTATCTGTGAAAGGTTGGTGCCTAAGAGGACTGGTGTCCTCATTTTCTGTGACAGGTGGGTGCTTGTTCAACTAAAAATTTATAACTTGTAAGTTGGTGCTTGCAGAAGAACATAAATAAGATGTTTTGTGGTTTTTTCCCGCATTGGGTTTCCACATAAAAATCTTTGTGTATTGAGTTCACTGTGTTTTTTTTTATTTCTGCTTGTATTTGTCATTTAGTGCACACTTCTAAATAACTTAGATGACTATTTTTTTTTTAACTGAAACGGGTATGGGATTTATTTATCTGGAAAGAAAATGGGTCTTTGCCAAGGCGACCCCTAGTACAATGCAGCATTCTAGCTGCTATTGCTTTTGGTTTACAGCGTTTTCAGTGAATTTGGACGTAACTTTCGTTGTTTACAATTAGCAATCCTTTCATGAGTGTGTTTCCTTTCTTCGCCATCTGATCGGCTTCATTGTTTGACTTTCTTAGAATATGATAAAAATTGCACGAGTTGAAGCCTAGGAGGATTCTCTTCAGTCTGTCCAAGATTTTGTTTAGGCTAGCATTGTTGAACCGTGCCTCTGTGTTTAAATTTTTTATTATTATCTCTGAGCCTCCAAAAACTTGAAGATCTTTGACTCCTTTTTCTCTCACGATAAGGCAAGATTTGATAATCCCTAGCATCTCATCTTGATTGTTGGATTTCTGTCCTAATCCCCAGCAGAAACAATCTTTTGTAGACCCATCCGGGGAGTAGATGACTCCCCCAGCGCCAGCTGCACCGGGGTTTCCTTTGGATGCCCCATCAAAGAAAATTGTGGTTAAATTTTTAGTCCTCCACCATGACTGGAATTTGTCATCTTCATCTCTTATTCGCCAATCCAGTTTGACTGTTTGTGGGGAAAGGAGTTGCTTACTCAGAAAAGGCACAAGAGGGCTTAGCCACCTCTTTTCCTCGGGCAGTAACGATGGGGCCTCTTTAAAATACTGTTGTTGGATCGCTTCCAGAAGGAAGGATTTAGCTTTTGAAACTACTTGCAATGGAGAGTGCCGCACTTCTTTGAAAATCAACTGATTGCGTGCCAACCAGAGCTGCCAGCATACATATTTGGGTATCGTTGTCCAGATTTTGCTCCAAAATGATTTGGAGGGAATTCGTTGGGGGTAGATAAGACTCCAAGAGGCGAAGAGTTCCGCTACAGAGTTCTGGGGAGGAATTGTAATCTAAAAGTCCTGTAGAAAGAGACCCCAAACCTCTTTAGCAAAAATGCAGTCCATGAAAAGGTGTTGTGTTGTTTCAAAATTATTGTTGCATAACATGCATCTGTGTGGCCCCACTATGTTCCTTTTCTCCAGATTATCTCCCGTAAGAAGTTTTTTGTGCACCAGGGTCCAAAAGAAGAAGTTCACTTTTGGTATGGCTAGAGGGTCCCAGACGTTTTTCCAGAAAGTCGGAGTTTGACTGTTGTTTCTTAAAGCATGCATTGCTCTATATCCTGTTGTTGTGGTGTATACACCTGTCTGGCCCCATCCCCATCTGTCTTTCATGGTTCTATTTACATGGGTGGTGTCCTCCAATATATCTTCGAGCATAGATTGTTGCAGAGATAATCGTGATGGGACTCCATGGAAATCCCATCCTGCCCAGTCTCCACGCTGATCCCATTTCGAGAGATCGTATAGGTTGTTTACGCCTGCTCTCTCCATCCAGTCTCTGAGGTCTGCTATGTCATCATTTTCGGCCAGAGGTTCTCTCCCCATGATGCTATCTAACCACATAAGCATACATTTTTCGTTGCCAGGGATTCTGTAGACCGAGTTTTTGAAAAATTTGTTGCTTTTGCAGCACAATTTCCACACCTGCGTACAATTTGTTGAGCTATCACATTGGAGGTTGTTGAGAAAGTTGTTGACCCCGTATTTTGCTCGCAGGGTAACACTCACCGGATGCGCGGGCTCATGAATCAGCGTCCACAAAATCTTTCCTCCTAATGTTATATTGGCAAGTGTAGGGTCCCTAATTTGTAGTCCGCCCTCTACTTTGGGTTTTTTAACGACTTCCCAGTTCACCAGATGAATTTTATTATCATTTCCCTTCCCTCCCTGCCACAAGAAATATTTGAGGAGCTTGGAGATCTGCTCTGTCACGGATCGGGGTGCGAGGAGAAAAGTTTCCTGGTAAATAGGAAGCGTTGACAGCACGGATTTGATTAATATGACTTTTCCTCCCTTAGTCAACCAGTAGCCTCCCCACGCAACGATTTTGGATTTGATTTTAGATATGATGTCGCTCCAAAGCGATCTTTTATTGCCGCCAGAGATGATAGGAAGTCCGAGATACTTAATCCTATCCCATTTTGCGTGGCCTTTGAACTTGAGGATGGCAGTGATACTTGTGAGTTTGGGCTGGCTTATATTCCAGCTGAAAACTTCACTTTTTCTCTCATTGACTAGAGCTCCTGAGGTTCTGCAATAATTTTTGAGGACCGATTCGAAGGCTTTGGCTATTATGATGGAGGCTCCCCTGAGAAGAAGGGAGTCGTCTGCAAAGAGCACATGGTTTAGAGGTTCTGCTCCATTGGAATATTTGAGGCCCGGAATGTTGCCAGCTAACCTTTCAATAGTAAGCTTTCGACTGAGGGAGTCTGCCATTAATATGTACAGGAAGGGGGAGAGAGGGCATCCCTGCCTGATGCCTCTCTGAGATTGGAAAAAATTAGTTGGGCGACCATTGAATAAAGGGGAAACCCATGGATTGTCAATGCAGGCTTTAATTAGCTGAACAAAGTGAGACGAGAAGCTGAAGGAGAGGAGAACATTTCACAGGAAAGAGCGATTTACTATGTGAAACGCGTTCGCCATATCTAATTTTATCAGCATACCTTTCTCATTCCGCTGGATGCTTGAATGTATAGTCTCCTGGACTTGAATTACGTTGTCCAGTATATGCCTGTCTTCCACAAATCCACCTTGAGGACTGGAGATCAGTCTTTTTAGCAATGGCTTGATCCGGTTTGCTAATAATTTAGCCAGGATCTTATAGGATGCATTACACAGCGATATAGGCCTCAATATTGCAAATGTTTCATGGTTGGAGTCTTTGGGGATTAATGCAAGGTAAGTGGAGTTGGTTCCTCCACCAACCTTCACTTTTCTCATGCACCTGCTTATCATTTTATGGAGGTCATCCTTGATAATATGCCAGCAAGATTTGTAAAAATGGATTGTAAATCCATCAGGCCGAGGTGCCTTATCTGCCTCCATGGACCAAATTACGTTAATGATTTCTTCCTCAATAGTTGGTCGACAGAGTAATTCGTTGTCTTCTGGACTGATGAGGAAAGGGATATTGGAGAGGAGGTCAGCAGCTTCCTCATCATTAATTTGAATATCTTCTCTGTATAAATTCATGAAATGGGATTCTGTGGCAGCTTTGACTTGGTTGAAACCTTTGCAGACTTGGCCATCCACTATTTTTATTTCTGCTATATGATTCCTGGACAGTCTCGCTCTATATTGCCAGTGGAAATAGGAGGTGTTCCAGTCCCCAGCCTTCAGCTAGAGACTTCTAGATTTGAGTCTCCAGTATTCTTCCTCCCTTCGAAAAGAATGATATGTGGTTCGTTGCACTTTTATTTCTTTTTCCAACAACTATGTTGTAATATCTTTGCTTTCCATATCTGTTTGCAGGGTTTTCAATGACTGTACTGCTTCTCTTCTTTGTTCGGTAGGAGTAGGGGCTGCTTTCTTTATCCAGTCCTTCAGAGCTTATTTTTTGGCTTTCAACTTTTGCTCCCATACATAGCTTGAATATCCAGAGAAGGAATTGGCCCATGTTGTTTTTACTATCTCTAAAAAACCATCTCTCTCAATCCATAAAGCGCTGAATCGGAATGGAATAGGGCCCATATCTTCTTCTTCTTCCAAGAGAAGTTGTATTGGCTTATGGTCTGAGGTAAGTTTAGGCAAAATTTTGGTGATGATGATCTTTTTGTTCATCATTATGGAGCTTTGCACCAGGAATCGGTCTAATCGGGCAGAAATATGGTCCGGTCCCACCCTATTATTGGTCCAAGTATACATGCCTTGAACGGGGTTGAAGTCTAAAAGATCCCAAGACTGTGTGATCTCCTCTACCTTGACCAACATGGGGTCTCTGTTACTGGAGCCTCCCCTCTTCTCTTTTTCTTTCATTACAATATTAAGATCCTCGGCTATGATGATATTGTTGGGGGAGGTCTCCTCTAAAAAGGTTGAGAGAGAGTTCCAGCATTCTCGTTTTTCAGCGTAGGAAACAGGTACATAAAGATTGAAAAGAGAGATGGACAACTTACTTGCATTATGCTTCAATTCCATGACGATCCAATGCTGGGTTTCATAATGCTTGTTCAAGTGGAATGTGTCTTTGGTCCAAAGAGTTGCCAACCCTCCAGAGGTTCCCCTTGAACTGACTGCTTTGCTTGATCTTTTGTTCCACTTTGATCCACTGATCTCTAGAAGGGCTTTCCCTTCTATTTCGGTCTCCTGGAGCATGAGAATATCTGAGGGATCTGCTTTCGAAAGGTCCTTGACTGCTTCTATTTTGGAGGGATTCCCCGGTCCTCTACAGTTCCAAGAGATGAGTTTCATTATTTACTTGAGGGGGGGGGATTGGGACCTCCCTTGGAAGGCCTCGGTCTGTTATTTCGCCCAATAGACATTTCTATTGTAGACTGACTTACTTGTGTTTTGTACCTTTCTGCCTCCTCCTCCCTCTTTTCTTTACGGGATTTCCTTCTTGCTTTTTTCAAAGGACGCTCATAGGTTTCATCCTCTGAAGAACCTGAGCTTTCCTCTGGGTTTTTCCTTGTGATTTCTGCGTATGAAGGATTGGAGGGGCTGCCTTGATTGACTTCAATCTGTTTTGCTTTTCCTCCCTCTTTGTTTGAAGGTGGTGCGTCTGCCTGTTCCACATTCTCCTCGGTTAGTTTTGTTTGATTGTTCTGAGCACTTTCTGTCCCATTTGGAGTTGCGTTTGTTTCTTGGTCGTTTTTGGAGCTACTAGGACCGCCGGTCATATGGCCTTTACCTGTGCCTTTTTTTGTGTTTGCATTTTTCTGAACTAGGGTCCATTGTTCCCCATTTTGTTTATCTACTTGTTCCTCGGCTTTCTTCTTGCAATGCTTTGCAAAGTGTTTGTGCCCGTGACAATGTATGCATTTAAAAGGTAGTTGTTCGTAGTCCAACTCCTGGACATGCGTCCACCCCGCTACAGTGAGATTGATTGCTTCCGGAATCCCCTCTTCTAAATCCACTTCCACGCAAATACGAGTGCAAGAATACTGATCCTTTCTTGTAGCTTGGTCTATGTATTTTCCCAAAGCGTTACCAATATTCTGGAGGGATTTTTTATTCCAGCAGTGAAGAGGTAGATGAGGGAGCCTGACCCAAACCGGGATAGCAGAGGGGACGTCTTGGGTGGGGTCGAAATCGGGAGTCCATTTGTTTAGATAAAGGCCCTGAGGTTCCATAAAGTATGGCCCATTTCTTAATATTAATCCTATGTCGTCCAGGTTTTCGAAGACGAACACAAAGAAACCCTTTCCTACGAAAAAGCTCTTGACTCCCTCTTTGATCAATGGCTTCCAATTCCTTTGAGTCCACTCTTCCACTAATTTGGGAGAAGGCCAGAGGCCCGTGAACTCACCTATGAGACCTCTCTCTGCCAGGTTCAAGGCCGCTTTACAAGTTTCTTCTTCTGGCAGGGCCACAGAAGGGATTGAGTCCATTTTCCTTACAAACTTTTGATGGGTCGTTGTGGGCGGATGCTTTGGGCCAGCAGCAACCATAGTTCTGAAAGCAAGAACCTTCGGGGGCGGATCAAGATCTCGGAGAGCTTCCATGGTCTGAAAGGGTGTCGCAAGACAATCAGGAGGGCTTTGAGGCCTCAGGGGCACGCTGAAGCGAGCTGCAGCCCTAGCGCAAGCAATAACTTAGATGACTATTTTGAATCTTGCTTGTATCTGTCATTAAGTGCACATTTCTAAATAACTTAACGGCTCGAAAGGAAAGAAAAAATTAGAAGGTTAATGCAATATTGTTATGAGTATCAACATTACTGGGGTTCTATTTTTCTAGCATTGGCTCGTGCATGGGTTTTCTTCTTTGGTGAGACATGGAAATTTCCTTTCCAACCTCATTTTTCAGCTAGGTGCAATTGAAATTGTAGCCCTGCTCCTCTATGAAAGTGATTGGATTTGGAGGCCTTGTTCCTTCCCAATTCTCTTTATCATTCACAAGAGTGAATCCAACCATTTCTTGCGCACTCTGGTTTTCCTCAATCTTAGAAAAAAATAATGGTCATCTTCTAGTATTTGGAGCTTCATGGACCCCAACAATATCAGAGGTATATGTAGGGTCTTGAGGAGGCATGAAGAGACCTTGATGAGCAATGGAATCTCCCTTATATCCTTCTATGCGATTATTCACAATTTGGAAAGAAAGAAACATGAACATTATGACAAGATAATGAGCACTCTGGGAGAATATGGGGATTTTTTTTTTAAATTGAAGTTGAGTGTTACAAGTTAAGGTGCTTTGTTCAACGAATAAGCAAGGAACCTCTTTCAAAGTCCACGTCTCAACAGACTTCAAGTCATTTGGAGGAAAAGGAAAAAGAGGAGGAATCTAGATAGCAACCCAAGGATCCAATGGAAGTAGACTAGCCCTCCATTTCCTCAAACACATATCTGCATCAACAAACCTTTGATATAATGTTTTGTAAATACATATGTATTTTAAATATTTTTTAAAGGTAGTATACATGCAATGTTAGTATCTATGTGGCAACAACAAGACGAGAAAAACTTATGAAAGTTTTAGATGATAGGAAAATTTTGATGGTGACACAAACAAAACTTTTTGAAACAACATATTAGCTTTCTCTATAATATTTTACCTTTTTTTGCCACCTTTAATATAAATATTTTCCAGTCTCGATAAAAAAAAAAAAAAATTACAACTTTTTTGAAACTGTGGCTTTAACAACTAGAATTGTTGCAATAAAAAACTTTAAAATCAACCCTTGAATCAAAAGAGGGTGCTACCAAAATTACCCTATTTTTTTCCATGGCTAATATTACGACTTGTTTGAAACCATGGCCTTAACAATGTGTACCATTGCAACCAAAACTTTAAAATAAACTCTTGAAAGAAAAATGGGTGCTACCAGTGACAACCCCTTTTTTTTTGTGGGGAAGGGGGGAATTTTTAAATTAACACTTGTCTGAAATTGCGGCCATAACAACTAGTATTGTTGAAACCAAAATCTTAAAATCAAACCCCAAATTGAAAAGAGATGTTATTGATAACACATTTTTTTTCAACTTAAAATAATGATATTTTTGAAACCATGACCTAAAAAATTGATACTATGACAAACACAATTATAAAAATAGGAAGAAAAAAAAACATAAACTTGAAAATAAAAAATAAAAATAAAAAATAAAATAGGAGAAAATAACCCAAAATCTAAGGTTAAAACATGTTAAAAATTTTAATTAAAAAGAAAAACATTTAAAATAAAAGAGAAATAAAAATATATATAATTCAAAAATAATGAAGGAGAAAAAAATTAAAAATAAAATAATAAAAAACCGGGCCACTCCTTCCTCGTTCCTTTTATAAAAAATTGTTTTTTAAAAAACCAAAAATATTCCATAAATAATTATTTTTTTAATTTATATATATGTGAATTAAAAAACAACAAATATTAAAACACGATGAAAAATAGAGTTTAAAAGCAATTTATTATTACGCTGATAGGCATATACCTATTAGAAATGGCCATAATTAATAGCCTTTTAATCACAGATGGACTTTTGATGACCATGATTTCATATGTCCCAAATATTCTTTCTCGTCGCAAGAAATTAAAGGCTGTGATTACATGTATTAACTTCCTTGCATGACAAAAGATGTATGGTGGTCATTAAAATGGGTGATTAAGATAATTAGCATAACAATAGTTGATTTTACTGTGTTTAAGTATTTTTCTTTCCTTTAGTTTAGGTTTTTCAAAACTGTGATTTGGTTTTTTACCCCATTTCGGTTTTTTTATGGTGTCATCTGCCTTATGTTATCAATAATTGAATGGCAAGTCGGGTTATGTGGATGGCTCAGCCCTTCATCTCCACTCCACCATTTTACCACCTATGCATGTTGTTTTTGCATGCTCACTTATTCCTTCATACACTTGTCAGTGATGGATTAATGTGTGTCCGTGATGGATAAATGGTAAGCACAGATGTGCTTCGTGGATTAATATTTTAGACCCGTGCGTCTCTCTTTCATGGATTAATAGTGTTTCGCACCTATCCTTCATCCATTATTTCATCATACACCTCTCTGTCATCGAATAATGGTGGGGCAGATGTCCTTCATGGATTAATGGTGTGGCGCACCTATTTTAAAAAACAATTAAATATGATAAATTTAAGAATGTCCTCTAATTATATTTAAGAATGATAAATTTAAGAATTAGGTTAAATATGAATCAGTTAATTTAATGTATGGTAATTATAATTTGATTTAGTATGAATTCTATTAAAATATTTTAATTTAAAATCAAAGAATTACATATCATCCTTTAGTTCCAACCAAATCCAAAGAGAAAATTTGTATATGGGAATGAACATTGATATAATATAGAAATTGTTGGATGGAAACATAAACAAAATACATAGAATAAAATAAAAGATATCTTTGTTTTTATTTAAAAAAATAAATACATATACAGTGCATGTATATCAATATCATACCTTCGAGAAATATTCTAAATAGTTTTTACTTAGAAGCAAACTTCCAAACCACATCGAAGAATAGACCCTTCAAATTCGAGAAATTTTGGATCGAACATCCCACCTTCAAGGAGAACATCAGCCAATGGTGGTGGGAGAAACTACCGGAGCAAGGGACAAGGATGTTCAATCTTTATAAGAAACTCAAATACATCAAACATAAACTCAAGGATGGAACAAGGAAATCTTTGGAAACATAAACCAAGAGAAAAAAAAAATATTGAAGACAGAATGAGGAAACTCCATGAAATATGCATAGACGAGGGCTATACAAAGGATCCGAAAAAGGAAGAGATCCAAATGACTCAGGAATGGGAAGCAAGATTCCAGCAAGAAGAGACTCTATGGTGCCAAAAGTCCAGAATCAGATAGCTAAAGGAAGGAGAGCGGAATACAAAGTTTTTTCATAGAACAACCATTGCTAGAAGAACCCACAACAAAATCTTGAAAATTTTGGATCGGGATGGGATCGAGAGAGAGTCCCACAAGGAGATTGAAAATTTCTTGGTAAACCACTTCCATGGGATAGCCCAGGAACCAACCAATACCAAACGGAATCTATACAAAGGATACCTCAGCACATCCCCAGGCTAGTTACCGAGGAACAAAATATCAACCTAAACAAACCCATCTCTAAGGAGGAAATTAACCAAGTGGTCCAGAAGATGCCCAATGGTAAGACCCCGGGTCTGAATGGTTTCACAATGGAATTCTTCAAAGTCTGCTGGGAAGTGGTCAAACATGACGTTTATGGGGCGGAGGAAGACTCCAGATGCTCGGCCTCCATTCTGAAAGCGCTAAATGCCACAATGATTACTCTAATCCCCAAAAAAAATGAAGCAAGAACCTCAGACGACTACAGTCCCATAGATTTATGCAATGTGGTTTACAAGATAATCTCCAAATTCATAGCCAATAGACTAAAACCTCTCCTACCCACATTGATTTCACAGGAACATATGGGTTTTGTAGAAGGAGACAAAGTTTGGACAACATCATCCATGCCCATGCTCTGATACACACACTGAAAATCCAGAGGAGAGGGGGGATGATAATCCAACTTGACCTGGCAAAGGATTATGACAAAATTAGCTGGCACTATATGCTCAAGACTCTGGAAGCTTTTGGCTTTGTGCAACACTGGATCAACTAGATTGTCAGCCTATTTTCAATGACAAGTTACTCACTCTTAATAAATGGAGTCCCAGCCAAACCCTTATGGCCTTCAAGAGGCATCAGACAAGTAGACCCGCTATCCCCTTTCCTATTCATTCTGATGATGGAAGGAATTAGTTGAAGCATAAAAAGCGCAACCTGCAGCAGGAGAAATAACAGACATCAAACCTTTCGAAAACAACCCTACCTCCACACACCAACATTTTGTTGATGACACCTTACTTCATGGAACACCCACGGTCAAGGAAGCAAAATCCTATAAAAGAATCTTAGAAGAGTCTGGAGAAGCCTCGGGAGCGGAGATCAATCACTCCAAATCCATGATCTATTTCTTCAATACTAACCCAACAATTCAAAGAAACCTAGAAAATATTGTGGGGTTTGAACGCAAAACGCTCCCAATGAAATACTTGGGAATCCCCCTGACGGACAGAGCATGCAAAATGGAAACATGGGAAGCAGTGATCAACAAACTATAGGAGAGCATGAAAAACTGGACTTACAGATCCCTCAACCTAGAGGGGAGAATTATCCTGACCAAAGCAGTTCTCCAAGCAATTCCGACCTATATGATGTCAGTGTTTCCCACTCCCAAAGGAATACTCCAAAAAATAAGAGCCATCCAAAGGGACTTCCTATGGCGAGGAGCGGAAAGCAAGAAAAAATGGGCCCTATTGGCCTAGGAGAAGGTTTGCAAACCAAAATGCAAAGGAGGCCTGGGGTTACAAGACCCACAAGTAACCAACGAAGCCTACGGGGCGAAACAAAGAAAATTCAACACTGTGGGAAACCCTCTGGAAGGCCAAGGAAGCCCAGGACATCAACGACTAGGATTGAATTCGTGTAATGGGCACAAGGGAGGGATCAACCATCTGGAATTTAGCCTGACGCAACAAAACTTGGATCCAGAAACACAACTTTGGGGAAGTGAGGAATGGTAAGACAACCAGATTCTGGGAGGACGCATGGCAACAGGAACCCAGAATGGAAATCCGGACAGAGAGGAACTCCAACAGGAGATGACCGTGCAAGGAAAAATCAAAATCCATCACTACTGGAAACAAGAAAATGACCGTGACAGATGGAGGATCTGGGACAAACTCAATCCAAAAAATAGAGATCAGATCGCAACAATAACGAAAGAGGTGGAGGAGTAATTTGGGAAAAGGAAAATTGTAGTCTCAGAAGAAGAGGACCAACTAATATGGGGCAGGAAAAATAGTGGGAAATTCAACTTAAAAGAAACTTGGAATTACATGGTGGACCAGGACCAAGAAGATCTAGCGCAACAGTGGGGAAAAATTTGGGGCAACCCCCAGTGGCCAAAAATCAAAATGTTCAAATGGCTAGTACTTCACAACCAAATTCTAACCTGGGAAAACCAAAGGAAAAGGGTTTTCATAGGCCCATCACAATGCCACGTCTGTCAAGCTAAGGAAGAAACAATGAATCACCTCCTCGATGAATGTAATTACACAACAGAGATCTGGGATTGGGCGGCAAGCATCTTTCGCCATTCCAATAGGACTCGAGGTAACATCAGCGCAACCATCAATAACTGGAATGAGACTTACAGTGAAAATGAAATGGTGAACCTCTGCTAGAATCTCATGCCAGGGATGATCATATGGGCAATGTGGAAAGAAAGGAA
>ML795729.1:22386-46990 GCA_009831015.1 Picea engelmannii | reverse complement strand
TGACTGAAGGAGCTCCTTTCCTGACATAAATTACAGAGCTCTACGAGGGCCGCCTCTATCTCTTCGCTATCGCCTCCTCCGGACGAAACCAATGTCTCTGCTGCATTTTCTAATCTGAATATGATTCCCCAACCGACTACATAACTTTCAAAATTTGCAGTCAAAGCATTTACAGATATGGCATTTATGGCATTTATGAAACTATAATTTTAAAAATTTGAAAGTAATCGGGCTGTCAAATTCCAAATGCTCCGCCATATATATGGCATTTATGGCATTTATCAAACTATAATGAAAACATTTATCAAAGCTCAAACTATAATGAAAACATTTATCACATTTATCAAAGCAGTAAAAATTGGCCTGGGAAGAAGCGAAGCCGGCAATAAGACTTCAAACTTCCCAGCCAATCAAATTGTGACAAATCCATAAAATTTTTATTAAAAAAATTACGTATATAAATTTCCTATGTTAAACATTAGCATTTTTACAAAAATTTCGAAGTCAACCTTCCACTAATTGAAAGTCAGCGATGAACTCATCGCTATAGTCCCTGCCCTTGGCCTTCCGGCAGGGACTAATAATACTATATATATATAACGATCATCACTATTTACTAAAATTGATTTATTGACATTTAAGAAAAATGATAGGTAGTTAATTGATTTGCTTTCACTTTTTTTATCCATTATCAAAAAGATCACAAGAACTTTTTAAACATATTTTTTGTTTTCGTGATAAAAAAAAAAAGATTAGAAGAACTTTTTAAATTCACTTTTTTATTTCCATGATAAAAAATATTTGAATAACTTTTTTTTCTTGAGTTAACAAATTATATATATATATATATATATATATATATTTTGTAGATGATTGGTTAAAAAATGGCTTTACAATTTCCTCCCTCGTCGTAGGCTCGAATATTTCCCTTACTCCTCTCTTGATGAAAGTGGTGATCGCGACCTCTCTTTCTCTGCGGTGAGGGTTTTCTTTGGTGACAGGGATTTTCCTTTTTTCCATTCTTAAGTGTTTTTTCGCAAGCAAATATGACGATTTATGATGACATTTTGGATTATTCCCCGGACCCTGCTAAGTTGTTGCCCTGGTCCTTGCCACCTAGCTCCCCTTCCCTCTCCCTAGTCGACTCCTGTTGGTCCAAACCTATTTCGATGGCTCAGGCTAAGGTTTTCCCTCCTTATTCTATATATTCTCCTATTATTGTCTCTTTCTCTCGTTCTCCAAGCCTTCGACAACTTCTCAACCCTTGGCTAGAGGAGGGTTTTGTTTCAGGTTTTTCTCTCTCTCATCCTCCTGATCCTTCAACTCAAGTTTTTAGGGCGGTCTTCCAGGCTTTCTGTCCCAAGGCTTCTCCCCAGACTTCTCAGCAGGAGCTCCTTTGTCTTGGCCTTCTCTCACTCAATCATGACTGCCTACGGTTCCGTCCTTGTCATGCTCCTCTCCTTATAGTTCGCTCTTGCCCACCTGCTCAAAGGCCCTCCAAGGTTTGGACCAGGGTTTCTTCTCCTTGTGTCTCTATCCAGATCTCGCTAAAACTCCTCCGCCTGGGTCTGGGTCGTCATAGGCTAAAGAGGGGATAATCGCCTCATGCCTTGTCCCATCCAATCTCAATGGTTGGGATGGTTTTTCGGGGGGTGGGGTCCCTAGTATCTCAACGCCCTTAGACCCCTCTTCTCCTCAAATCTTTGGCCACAAATGATGAATACGGAACAAGCATGTCTTGGACTCTCTAGTGGAATCAAACCTTGTCTTGGGGGAAGATATCATCATATTCAAAGCTACTTAAATGGTAGACAAAATCCTCGTCAGGAAAGCCTATGGGAGACATTTTAGCCTCAAAACCCTCCAGTCTTGGGTGGCAGTTTTGTGGGGTTCCTCTTTATGTTCCCTTTCGTAGGTTAGTCGCCTCTCAAAAGGGTGGTTCATGCTTAAATTTGCAGAAGTCTCTCAGGATGATAAAGCGTTGTTGAATGGTTGGAGTATAGACTCTTATCCAATGTTAGTGAAGAAATGGGATCCATCATTTGATGCAAGCTGTGAAAAAATGGATGCCATCCCAATCTGGGTCTGCTTTCCTGGTCTCCCTTCGCATTTTTGGTCAATTAAGTGCTTTCAGGCCATCGATAATCTACTAGGAGATTTCATATCTGTGGATATGTCCTTTAAAGAGACGAGGGAGATGCTTGTGGCTTGTATCCTTGTTTCCCTCAACATCAAGGGAGGGTTGTAAAAATAGTTCAAGATGACAGACAGGAGGCGCACTCGAACAAAAATTTTGGATTATGAAGGTGTTCCCTTCAGATGCAGGTGATTCCATGAATATGGTCATATCCTCAAGGATTTCTCTCTCCCCTTCTGAAGCAGGGAAAAAATATCCTCTCCTACACAACACATGAAGTGCACAAGAATGTCTGTTAGAGACAGCTCCAACTCATTTCCTTCCTCGACGGATCACTCATGCTCTTCGGACCGCTCTCCTCTTTCACCTCGGGTGGCTCCTCCAAGCCATGTGTCGGTCTCCTCCTCTGGTGCTCTCGCTATGACTCCTTCTTCAGATATAGGTAGATCGGAGTTCCTCCTTCCCAATGGTCTGCATATTTCTCTTCCTCGTGGCTCCTTTCTGGGTATGAAAATATCTCTTCCTTTACTTTTTTTTGGTTTAATTATGATCCATATTATTTTGAGAACGACATGAAGACAAAAATATAACCGATAATAACAAGGAAATACATAGAGATAATGCGAAGAACACATCAATATAGTGAAACCCAACTATTAATGAACAAGAGAGAGAAAAACAATATAGAACAAAAACTGGCAGAATGGGGTAGCTTATCTCTGAAAAGAAAGAGATGTTAGCTACGCTTCATTCACAATAATCTTTACATCACACTCCATTGCATGCTTAAAGGGCCTCCTTCACCTCAATTATCTATGAGAGAGTGAGAGAAGAACAATTCCCATGATGCATGTGGGATAAATTGGACTAAGTTTATAAAATGCCATAGGCATGTAAAACACTAGGACTTCCTGGGCGGTCACCCATCCTAGTACTACTCTATCCTGAGCGTGCATAATTGCATATTTCTAATGGGATTCGATGCATTAATGCTATGTTGTAGGAATGTACATAAGACCACTAGGAAATCATTACATGATGTCTATAACTAACAAATGAAGATGACATTACATTCCATTCCCCATCAAAAGGGTGAATATCATGGTTTATCAAAACCACAAGCTCAAAATGGTGATTCAGTGGAAAAGGTGGATGGCCATCGAGATCCATCTGGATCATTCCTCCCCCCTTAGGAAGAAATGGTCCCCATTGCGTCAAGTTCCCATGGGAGATGGGGAGACTTCTGCTAAATCTGAAGCTTGGTGCGATGCTTGCCTTGCTAAAGAAGTTGTCTTGCTTACTTGTTGAAGGTTGTCATGAACCTGTTGTTGGAGGGGTTGGATCTGTTCAACCAATCTAGTTGCATGATCTACCTGAGTGTGGGAGGACTCTGTCGGTAAAGATGCAACATGCAGAGTATGAAGGGTTTTTTTATAACCTTGCTTGACTGGGCAGTGTGGAGGCACCCCTGTAGGTGCAACAAGAACATCTTGGTACTCTTCTATAATCTTGTCGATATGCTTATGTTGGATAGAAAGGTCTTGAGCCGAGGCTGTAGTGGTTGTAGTGTCCTTTCGTTCACCTTTTGATTAGATTGTGAAGAGGCTAAACTTTGCAGTATGAGAGATTACTTTATGGCATTTTTCTTGTGGGACAATAGTTGGAACTACCTCTGGTATCCTGTATAGTTGACCCCCCAGAGTAACAATGACGCTACAGGGTCGAGAGTCATAAACAACATGACGCCTCCACATATATGGTTGGCCTAATAGAACATCACAAACTTCCAGTGGGGAAACATCACATGATACCTCATCCTTGAAGGGCTTGATGTTGCAAGACATGCGACACTGTTGGCTGGCGGGAAGATCTTGACCCTGGTGAAGCCACCCAATGTTGTATGGTTGCGGGTGTGGTGTTGTTGGCAAATCCAATTTCTTGACAACCTCTACTGAGATGATGTTCTTTTGGCTTCCGCTATCAACAATAAAATGCAATGGGTTCCCCTTCACCCACATCTGTGAATGGAAGAGTCGCTCCCCCTCCTCAAGATCCTCTTTCAGTTAGATTGTTGTAGTTGCGACAGTAGCAGTGGGTTCTGCATCAATCGTCTGTCTCCTTTTATTATTTTTTGAATCATGTTCCAAGTCGAGGTTCGACTCTTTGTCTTTGAGCTTGACCACCAATGATTGTATTAAGTGGCATTCATCAATGTTGTGCCAAGGGCTATTGTGGAACTCACACCACTTTCTAGTGTCTTTCTTAGACTTCCCATTACCCTTCTTTGGCTGCATCTGGGACTGGCTCTCTTGAGGTTGGCCTTTCTTGCTTTTTCCTCCATTATGTGAGTTAGATTTTCCTTTTTCATACTTCTCCCACATACTTCGTTGCTTGAATTTCTGCTCAATTTTGACTACATATCGATAAACAACTCTCGGTGAGGAGATGTCTAAGAAATCCATCTATGTTTGGATGTACCTATGTAGACCACTGCGATACTTCAAAACCAGGTGTCGCTCGAAGTCTTTGATACCCATCTTTGAGCGCAAGGTATGAAAGATGTTGGTTTACTCTGGCACCGTCTGGTCTCTTTTCTGATGTAGAGTTGTCCATCTCATGTATTGGTCATCATAGTTTGTGACAGGATAGAACTCCTCCTTTAGGGCATATACAAAGGTTGCCCAAGTGGGTTATCTCCCAAATAGTGTAGATTCATTTGTGGTGTACCTCTCCCAGTAGCCTTCCCACCAAGCTCTAATATGGGGAAGGGATTTAAGGAGCGCGAAGGTGATCTTTTCACTGTTGGAAAAATTTTGGACAGAGTAATAACCTTCTAGCATATTCAACCATTTTTCTAGAGCATTTGCATCTATCTGGCCTTCAAATAAGGGGATATCAAAATTGACTTGTACCTTAAAGGGTGTCGCACTTGCAAAATGGCTTCTTGTCGAATATGCCTCAGTCGTCGCCATTGGTAATATTCAAAGGATCTACGCAAAGTTTTCCATCATCTTCTTCCTCTGTCGCACGAGGGCTTCCTCGAGCAATGTCTTGAAAGGATATCCTACTTTGTCATCTCTCTTTTCTTCCGCCATGGGAGGTCACTTGGGCTAGTGAGAGTAGTTTTCCTCAAGCGAAATTAACTCGAGACCCAAATATCTATACCCTGACCTCGTCGGGGACTTGCTCTGAGAAATGACAAGCAGCAGCCTGCTCGGATACCACTGATCCAAATTATTTTGAGAACGACATGAAGACAAAAATATAACTGATATATAACAATGAAATACACAAAGATAATGCAGAGAACACAAAAATATAATGAAACCCAACTTCTATTAATGAACAAGAGAGAGAAAAACACTATAGAACAAAAATTGGCAGAATGGGGTAGCTTATCTCTGAAAAGAAAGAGATGTTGGCTACGCTTCATTCGCAACAAGCTTTACATCACACTCCATTGCATGCTTAAAGGGCCTCCTTCACCTCAATTATATATGAGAGAGTGAGAGGATAACAATTCCCATGATGCATGTGGGATATATTGGACTAAGTTTATAAAATTCCATAGCCATGTAAAACACTAGGACTTCCCGAGCGGTCACCCATCCCAATACTGCTCTAACCTGAGCACACTTAATTGCGGAGTTCTAATGGGATTTGGTGCATTAACGCTATGATGTAGGCATGTACATAAGACCACTAGGAAATCATTACATGATGTTTGTAATTAACAAATGAATATGGCATTACATTCCATTCTCCATCAAAAGGGTGAATATCATGGTTTATCAAAACCATAGGCTCAAAATGGTGATTCAGTGGAAAAGGTGGATGGCCACTGAGATCCATCTGGATCAAATTCAGTCTCTAAAGGTTCTAAAAATGGACCCCCCTCCCTCTGTTCAGGACCTCCCCTTCCCTCAACCCTCAAGCTCTTGAACCTTTTCCACTCCCCTCTCATTTTCCCCCTTTCCATTAGTCTCCATCTCCTCCATCCTTCCTTCTCCTCCCGAATCCATTTATTTTCCCTCCTCAAAGGACCCCTCCTCTGCTGGTTCTAAGGACTCGGCCATCCGTTTTCACCTTAGAAACAAAAAATATCATCTCCTCATAATCAGGTAGCTCTGATCTTGGCTTGAACCCTGAGGTGCACAACACCAAAAAGGGTTGAGGGTGCATTTCTCTTCTCTCAAAGGATCAAAGTTGAGCCCTAGTTGACATTGCTTTTGGTAGACAACGTTCCATTTTTGGGGCCCTTAGAGGATCTCATGCCCCTGAGGGAATTCCTCCATGAAGTTTCTCTCTTTTAACTACAGGGGGGTGGAGAGCCCCCATAAAAAACTCGCCTTGAAGCAATTGATCCTCCTAAATCATCCAAGTGTAATTCTCCTCCAAGAAATGATGTATTTTGAGGCCTATGTGACAAAGATGTTGGAATATCTCTTACCCTCTTGGAAATTCCTTGAAACCGATGCTAATGGTCACTCTGGGGTCTGGTGATTGGATGGAATTCTTGGTTTGTGAAGTTTTAAATTCTTGGGCCCTGGACTCTTGCCTAGGGGTGGATTTTCTTTTGGAGGGAGTGGGGATGGAATTTAGGGTTTTAAATGTGTATGGATCATATGTTGTGCGCACCCCTTTCTGGGAGACCCTCCTCAAGAAAAACCTTCTCAAGGTTGAGAATCTCATCCTAGGAGGTGATCTAATCTTCTCCCTGGGGGAAGATGAAGTTTGGGTCCCTTTTGCTCACCTAGATCCCCAATCAGAGATTTTCTCCCATCTTCTTATTGATCATGGTGTCATTGACATTGCCCCACTCAAGCTCCTTCCTACCTAAAGGAATATGAGGACGGGCGAGGCTCGAGTGTCTACACATTTTGATCGCTTTCTAGTTTCAGATTCTCTATTGGACCTCCCCTTTCAGTTCCTTCAATGGATTGGTAGTAGGGGAGAGTTAGATCACTCCCCTGTATGGCTTGAAATCGAAGGTGGTCCCAAGAATACCACCAACCCCTTTAAGTTTAATGCAACATGGTTAGCTAACGATGATTTCCATAAATTAGTGAAGGAGAACTGGGTTGGCTATGATTAGGGCTCTAGCCACTCAACAATGGTTTAGTTGGTGGCAAATTTAAAGCGAGTCAAGCAATTGGTGATCCCTTGGGCCCATGATAAGCGAGCTAGAGAAGAGCAGGAACTAAAACAATTTGAGGCTCAGTTTGACCACACCTCTTAGTTTGTGGATGGGGGGTTCTCTACTTTGGAGGCCAAAGTTTCCCTTAAAGCGTTGGAGACTCGCTACAGGAAATTGTTGGATGATATTGAAGTTGAATGGCATCTAAAGAGCAGGGCCATCTAGTTAAATAAAGGGGATGAAAACACCAAATTCTTCCACGCTTTTGCAAAAGGCAGGAAAGCGTTCAACATTATCCAGAAGATCAAAGGACAAGGGGACACTTATGTCTCCTCTTTGGAAGAGCTCGCCGAGATGGGGAAGAAACACTTCCAATCTCTCTTCAAGGCGGATCAGAACACCAACATTGTAGGCATCATAAGGATGGCTCTATTTTTTCCTAGATTTGTTACAGAGGAAGGCAATAGAGACCTTTTCCCGAAATAACTGAAGCCGAACTCAAAGAAACGCTAGACAACATGCAAAAAGATAAAATCTCAGGCCCATATGGGTGGACTGTAGAATTCTATTTGGGTTTTTTTTAGCTCTTAGGTGTTGACCTTCTGAAATTAGTTGAAGAATCCATAAGAAATGGGAGAATGCACGCACCTATAAATTCAACCTTTATCACCCCCATTCCTAAATTGGATGAGCCACAATATTTCAATGATTTTAGGTCAATCTCTCTCTGCAACTGCCTTTACAAAATTGTGGCCAAAATCATTGCCCCGAGGTTAAATCTTATTCTCTTAGGCTCTATCTCCCAAGAGAAATTTGGTTTCCTTGAAGGTCGTTAGATTCATGAAGCAATTGGTGTGGCCCAAGAAGGTCTCCATAGTCTAAATACCTCCATATCTCGGGGGGATATTATGAAAATCGACCTATCTAAAGGCTTCGATGGGGTCAACTGGTCCTATATTAGACTCCTTCTTACTCACCTGGGGTTTGAAGTTCCATTTATCAAATGGGTGATGGCGTGCATAACCTTGGTCTCCTTTGCAGTTCTTATTAATGGATTTGCCTCCCCTTTCTTTCATTTCAAGCGTGGCCAAAGATAGAGGTTCCCTCTACTCTTTTTGTTGCCGGCAAAGGGCCTCAGTCGTGCACTAGCACATTCGGCCAGCTCGAGGGACTTTCAAGGAATTTCAATGGCTCCCAGTCTGAGAATCACACACCCCCTCTTTGTGGACGATGTGCTTATCTTATGTAGTGGGTGATTAAGATATGCGTACAAACTTGCAGAAATCATCAATTTGTTTCAGATGACCACTGGTATGATTATTATTTCTCAGAAATCCACCATATCTTTTGTTTCCTTAGAGGTGGGGGCAGTTGACCACTATCTTTCTCTCTTTCCTTTCCAGACACTAGATTTTTCTGAAGGAATAAAATAGCTGAGTTTTCAGCTAAAACCAAATGATTATAGGAAAATTGATTAGCACTGGCTATTATCAAAGCTCAAGAAACGCCTAAAAATTTGGAGCTTCAGCTGGTTTTCAAGAGCAGGGAGACTCACTTTGGCCAAATCTGTTTTGGAATCTATCCCTGTCTACTGGATGTCCCAGACTTGGATTCCAAAATGGATTCTAGAAAAGGCCAGACGAATTTTTTTCTGCTTTATCTGGTCTGGCCCTCAGGAAAAGTTCACTCCCCCTTAGGCTAAGTGGGATCATCTAGCCCGCCTGAAAGCCCTGGGTTGTTCGGGACTGAAAAATATATTTTTGTTCTAAAAAGCACTGACAACAAAAGTAGGTTGGAGGTGTTTTCACATATAGTTGTCAAGGGTAGCAGGTCGTTCGTTTTCATGGTCTACATGGGAAATGTCAAAGGGTAGCATGCAAAACGGTCTATTTGAGGGTTTGAAGTAGGCAGGTCCAATCTTTCAGCAACGGAGATTCCAGGAGCAGTTCAGATCAGCAGCTCACGGCCGTTCAGAAGTCCAAAATTGCGCAAAGTATAGCGCCAAAGAAAAAGGTCCAAAGTCCCAAGGCTCAGAGCAAGCATGAATCATTGATCTTGAGGGGGACAGGTGGCATCTAATCCTTAGCTCTGGAGGATTTGCTAGGGGGAAAATGAAGTTTGAGTTTTGTTTTTCCCGGATTCCAGAGACCTGAAGAGATTCCAGTCGTCGATCTCAGGGGGGGATACACGTCGTCATATCTTTAGCTTTGGATAAAATCGGCAGAAGGCAGAGGAGGTTTGAGGTTTGAAAATTCCGAAGCTCGAGTCGCGAAGTAGGTCTCGGTCATCAATTTGAAAAGGGAAGATCTTATCCATTGATCTGAAGAGGGTAGATTTGAGCCGTTGATCATAAATCCTTGTCCAATATTATGAGATCGATGGCCACGGTCCATTGCGGGGATGTAACATACTCAAGCGATAATTTTCTTGAGCGGTCCCGCAAGTGAAACCATGGTAAGGCGAAAGTGATACGTGGAGAAAGGTGGTGGATTGCGGGCCCAAAAGTGGTCTGAACCCATACCACTTTCGAGCAGCCCCGCAATCACATGTTTATATGGTGTCCTATCTGAGATCATCATGTGGCCGCCCCATGAGCTTTAAGTCTCATTGTGATCCCTAGAGGAGGCAGTTAATGAAAATAGAGCTGGTGGTTGAAACCTTGACTCACTCCATAAATGAAAGGCATCGAAGGCCCGACCATGGGGACTGAACCATCAACCCATGGTACCCTTATGGATAGATTTTCCTACAGACCCATGCCGATCTAAGCTCACGTCTAATAGAGGGATACATGCACAGTCTAACATAAGACTATTCCAAGCAAAGCTTTGAATGCAGTGATCAGATCGCACTCCTGAGAGTCGGGCATTGATATGAGTATAAAAGAGATCAATTTAGATTTTGTAAAGGGGGGGGGGTGGTTTTGGCCCAGACCGGGGGGAAGCTTTGAGAGATATTATGATTGTATTTTTGTTGTAAGCCTGAGGGCCTGGATTGTAAATTCTTATGTTAATGAAGAATGCTTTAAGTTGTTATATCAGACCGTCTTCTTAGTTTTCATTTCCTGTTTTCATTCTTGTCTGAATGTAATCTCTCTGATTTATGGATTCCTGAGGCGATGGAGGATCTGTTGTCGTCATGCCCATCTTTCATGGTTCAATAGATGTCCTATGTTTTTCTTCTTGTCAGGATCGTTGTAAACCCCCTGATTTCTGGATTCCTGAAGTGGTAGAGGATCTATTGTCATCTTGCCCATTTTTTATGGTTTATCATTCAGACACTTTCTGCCTTTCTCCTTCCCACCACCATTTAAATCCTTTGTCTGATAGGGATCTTAAATTCTTTCATTGAGTAGACTCTTTATGACTCCATAGCCCTATGTCCCATCACTGATCTGCAGTGATCTATGTTGTCTTTCCTTTCCTTAAAGTCTTGCTGACTCACCCACTCACACCCTTTTAATCCACAAATATTTTGATGGGTACTGGGATTATCCTCTTGCAGTTGGAGGGTGACTCTCAATGCTAATATTCATGGCGCAGTTATCGTGGATGAATTGAAGATATCTTCCTTGGGAGAACTACAACAAATAGATCCAGTTTTAGATGGTGAACTAAAGCTTGACACATTGTTCTGACTGCCTATATTTCACCATGGTGACTCCACTGTTTGAAAATCTATTGGCGACTGCATTGTGCAGAATCTGTTGGTGACTCCATTGAAGGGAGACAAATCAAATGGCTATGGAGACGATCCTTGCCAAGAGGTTTGCCCCATTCAATTTTTCAGCCATAGCTGGTTATCCACATCCCGTGCCTCTAGTTGATGAATGGAATGACCTGTTGTCGAGATTTTATGAAGGTAAGAATGACATCCCTCTTGGCATGGCATTCAAGACTCCTCCTCTATTTGATCATTATGGAGACAATGATGAAGATGTTGAGGTGTTTATCAAAGAGAAAGGCATCAACATCCAGCCTTCTAATGAAGGTGAAATCTTTCAGTAGCATGACCAAGATAAAGAGCCATCCATTGATATACATGAGGCTATTTCTTGCCAACAACTAGCAAATGTTATCAAAGCAAACAAAGGAGAAGTTGATCAACAACCTGCATCAGCCTTTCTCTCACTTGTGCTTGCCACTGACATTCAGCCAGATGTGAGCAGTTGTAAAGCAGAGCAGGTTTTATTTTATCGACCCATGAAGTTTTATCACCTATTTTATGATCCCGTGAGGGAGTACATGGAATTGTATTTTCTCCATGTATTGAAGCCTCCAAGATTTATCTTGCCTTCAACACTAGAAGGAGAGATGAAAATTGTAATCGTTTTGCTGTCACAGTTTCATTATCTTTATTTGATCAATGACAGAGTAAATAAGTTTTCAGTTAGGAGGTTACTTGACTGGCTCTGGTGGAAGTCCATTTTCACCTAGCACTTTGTAAAAATCAGTTAGTCTAGGATTGTACATAAATAATCTCTTTCTGGAGAAAGTGTGCTTGTTTTCCTTTTGTAACTAGAGTAGAGTACATGTCGGCCTTCAGCGAAATGTTTTGAGCTAGACTCCATAACCCAACAACTAAGGCATTGGAACTGCTTGTTCTTGCCAGCTCGCAGGGAGTATGCCATCCCATGTGGAGCCAAATGTTATCACATATAGTTTTCAAGGGAAACAGGTCATCCATTTTTGCGGTTTGCATAGGAAGTGTCAAAGGAAAGCGCTCAAAATGGTCTATTTGCGAGTTCGAAGCAGGAAGGTCCAATCTTTCAGCGGTGGAGATTCTAGGAGCAGTTCAGATCAGCGGCTCACGGGCGTTCGGAAGTCCAAAATTGTGCAAAGTATAGCACCAGAGAAAAAGGTTCGAAGTCCCAAGGCCCGTAGCAAGCATGAACCGTTGATCTTGAGGGGAACAGGTGGCATCTGATCCTTGGCTCCGGAGGATTTGCCAAGGGGGAAACATAGTTTGATTTTTGTTTTTCCCAGAGTCTGGAGACCCGAAGAGATCCCAGTCGTTGATCTTAAGGAGGGCTACATGTTGTCAGATCTTTAGATCCAAATAAAAGTGCAAGAAGGCAGAGGAGGATTGAGGTTTGAAAAGTTCGACGCCCTAGTTTGAAAAGTTCGACGCAGGATTGAGGTTTGAAAAGTTCGACGCCCTAGTTTGAAAAGTTCGTCGTCGATTCGAAAAGGGAAGATCTGATCCATTGATCTGAAGAGGGCAGATTTGAGTCGATGATTGTAAATCCTCGTCCAAGATCACGAGATCGACGTCCATAGTCCATTGCGGGGACACAACATACTCAGGTGATAATTTTCTTGAGCGGTCCCGCAATTGAAACCATGGTAAGGCGAAAGTGCTACGTGACGAAAGGTGGTGGATTGCGGGCCCAAAAGCAGTCTGAACCCATACCACTTTCGAGCAGCCCCACAATCACATGTTTATATGGTGTCTTATCCTAGATCAGCACATGGTTTCCCCCTGAGCTTTAAGTCTCGTTGTGATCCCGAGAGGAGGCAGTTAATGAAAATAGAGCTGGTGGTTGAAACCTCGACTCAATCCATAAATCAAAGGCATGGAAGGCCCAGCCGTGGGGACTGAACCATCATCCTGTGGTACCCATGTGGACAGATTTTCCTCCAGACCCATGTCGATCTGAGCTCACGTCTGACAAAGGGATACATGCACAATCTGATAGAAGAATGCTCCAAGCAAAGCTTTGAATGTAGTGATTAGATCGCACTCCTGAGAGTCGGGCACTGATCTGAGTATAAAAGAGATCAATTTAGATTTTGTAAAGGAGGGGGGGGGGTAGTTTTGGCCCAGACCGGGGGGAAGCTCTGAGAGCCGTTATGACTGTATTTTTGTTGTAAGCCTAAGGGCCTGGATTGTAAATTGTTATGTTAATGAAGATTCCTTTAAGTTGTTATATCAAACCATCTTCTTAGTTTTCATTTCATGTTTTCATTCTTGTTTGAATGTAATCTCTCTGATTTATGGAGTCCTGAGGCGATGGAGGATCTGTTGTTGTCATGCCCATATTTCATGGTTCAACAGACATTTTTGTTTCTCGTTCTTATTTGAATGTAATCTCTCTGATTTATGGATTCCTAAGGCGATGGAGGATATGTTGCCATCATGCCCATCTTTCATGGTTTAGTAGACATCCTATGTTTTTCTTCTTGTCTGGATCATTGTAAACCCCCTGATTTCTGAATTCTTAAGGCGGTAGAGGATATGTTGTCACCTTGCCCATTTTTTATGGTTTATCATTCAGACACTTTCTACCTTTCTCCTTCCCACCACCATTTAAATCCTTTGTCTGATAGGGAGCTTAAATGCCTTCATTGAGCAGATTGTTTATGACTCCATAGCCCAATGGCCCATCACTGATATGCAATGATCTTTGTTGTCTTTCCTTTCCTTAAAGTCTCATTGACTCACCCACTCACACCCTTTTAATCCACAAATATTTTTATGGGTACTAGGCTTGTCCTCTTGCAGATGGAGGGTGACTCTCAGTGCTAACAAGATGCTTCTTTCTTCTGCTAGCCTTGGACTTTAGTTGTGGAGCATAAATCTATCTGACCAAACTCCATAGATGAATGGATTAGTAAACTATTAAAATCCCACCCAAACTGTTCCACTATTTGGAAGGTGGTTATCGCCTCCTTTTCGGTGATTGGGGATGGTTTGTCCTGGAGAGTGGGCAATGGTAATCAGGTTCAAATAGGGGTTGACCCTTGGCCGAGTAGTGGAATCAATCATCTTCTGCCTAATGATCTAATTGAAAGGCTCCACACACATGATATTCATTTTGTATCCCAGGTATCGAATCCAACCTCCTCCTCTCTTTGGAAACAAGGTTGGTTGAGACAAGAAGCTTTGGGCTTGATTGGTAATCTTTCCCTCTCTTGGATTAATTATATTTCCGCACTCGAATCGGGTCACATTATGATATCTGAGAGAGAAGATGAATTGGTGTGGCAGAAGGATCCTCATGGGGTATATACTCCAAAAATGGGCTATGTCTCCTTGTCTATAGATCTAATGCAAAGGGAGCCATGTTGGTGGTGGTGTGGCCTCTAGAAGCATAAAGGCCCATTGAAGACAAAGATTTTCATGTGGTGTGTCATCTACAATAAAATTCCTACTTGGGAAAACATGAGGAAACACTGTATTGTCGGTCCAGGTTGGTGTCCACTTTGTAAAGGAGACAATGAATCCAACTCACATCTCTTCATATTTTGCTCCTTTTCTAGGCAAGTTTGTCTTGAATTATCAATCCTTCTAAATCAAATGGTAGTTTGGGATGGACTCAATATTGAATTGGCTTGGAAATCTTGGATTCAGACTCATGCCTACAAAAGTATTAAAGCACTACCTCTCATTGTTTGTCGGGGCATCTGGTTGGCCTGCAACAAAGCCATCTTCCAAGACTCGCCTTCCCTTCCAAAACTAGTAGTTGCTAGAGTATCTCGATCCTCTCTCACTTCCCTCGGGAAAAACACCTTCCATCCATCCACATCATTCACCCTGAGCTCATTGACCACTCCATTCCCTGGGCTTATTTCGATGGTGCCTCCCAGAATGAAAACCAACTTTGTGGTGGGGGTGCAGTACTTCTTTTATCGATTGATCATTCCTTCAAACTTAAAATGGGACTGAAGCCGAGCTCCAACAACTTTGTTGAACTCATGGATTTAAAACTTATGCTTCAATTTGCTGGGGAAAAGGGGGTCTAAACCATCCAACTGTTTGGAGGCTCCTTGAATGTTATAAATTGGTCTCAGAAAGTTCAATTATGCCACAATATTTTTTGGATGCCTATTCTGGAGAAGATTTTTAGGTTTTTGGATTTATTTGACTCTTCTTCACTCAAACATGTCTACATGGAACAAAACCAATTAGTTGATTCTTTATCAAAAGCATGGACTCTTCTTCATTTTGGGGTCTGGCACATCATAGAAGCAGTGGGAGAAGATGTTTTTAGTACTGCCATAGACCTTTCATAGAGGTCATGGTTCGCCCATAACCTACAGTTGGTTGGGTCATCATCTTCACCATATATATACATGTTCGGCTCTTTTTCTTCCATTTTTATTTGTTGTTCGGTCCTATTCCAACACTATATATCATATATGTTTGGATGGTTCCCTTTAGACAAGTTTCATGATTTAGCTTTTATGTATAGTTTTTTCATTGATGTAATATTTTGAATGTCTTTTGTGAGACTAAGGAACTACTATTGTTGTGCCTTTTATACAGGTTGTAACCTTGAACATATGTTTCCACGGATTCGTGTACTTAAAAGCACATACAAAATGTAATTTTGTCTCTTTGGATGAATAAAATTACGCTTTTTTTTCCATGGAAAAAAAAATTCTTTTTTCATGACATACATATTTAAGGGAAACCAACTAGGCACTTCTCCTCATTTCGATGACAATATGCAAGGTAAATCATATTCTTCAGGGCTTAAGGCCAATACAACAATATACTCATTAAGAGTTCAACATGTCACTTGTGGAAATTGATCCTAAGTGGGTAGGATAACACTTATTCTCTCAATCAACTGGGATATATATATATATATATATATATATATATCAATCATTGTCTCAACTACCTGGACTAGACCCAATTGGCATATACATACATCTATATAAAACATTCATTGTCTCAATCACCTAGACTAGACCCAATTGGTATATACATACATACACACATATATTAGTCTAAGGGAGTTAACACAACCAATTATTGTCAATGTTGTTGGGTATTTAAATAATTATATGTCAACATGTGCATGGTTTGAATCCTCTGAATTAGACACACTAGTTTACACTAAAACATTCACCGTAAATATTAAAAAGTATCCCTTAAATTTCTTTAAAAAAAATCTTTGAAAAAATACTATTTTATTATTTCCTAAATTAAATTAAATTATTATTATTGTTTTTAATTTAAATTCAATTTTTTTATCGATTAGTTTTTCACATTTTATTTTCTACTCCATTCATTTCCTTCTTCTATTATTTTATTCTATTTTATATTTATATCTATGAAATAATATTTTATATCTCCCCTTCCATTCAATATGTATATCGTTTATATACCAAAAAAATTGTCCCACGTGTAGTTGGTACTAGCGTTATCAAAATTAAAAGCTTGGATTCGCTCATGTCAAAACATCCATATCATTACCTAACAAAGTAGGATAAACAATAATCTATACAAATATACGCCAATATGTCTAAGTATAAAATTAGAAGTTAACACCATTTCAACATTGTAAAGAATCGTCATGATTATTTGGCACTATACCTAATCAATAATAGGCTCGTTGTTGATCACTATTAGAAACCAACCATCATTGACTAGTTCAAAGGGCTTGGTTACTTCATAGATGGCTAACATTAATTGCAAAAATTTGTCATTTTGCACAATAAGAGAAGCTTAATAGTACTTACATTTATGCCTTTCATGAATTCGTTGGTTGACTTTATGGTGAAGCCTATCATCTTGTAATTTTGCAAAATAAGAGGAGCTCAATTATACCTACATTTTTGCCTTTTATGAACTTGTTGGTTGACTTTATGGTTAGGCCCATCATTCCTAGGCTGTAATTTTGTTGATTAGGCAAGTGAAATATTAGGTGGCTTCTTGTTCATTCCGAGATTTTATGAAAGTAAGAATGACATCCCTCTTGGCATGTCATTCAAGACTCCTCCTCTATTTGATCATTATGGAGACAGTGATAAAGATGTTGAGGTGTTTATCGAAGAGAAAGGCATCAACATCCAACCTTTTAATGAAGGTGAAATCTTTTACCAAGAGAAGCATGACCAAGATAAAGAGCCATCCATTGATATACATGAGGTTATTTCTTGCCAGCAGCTAACAGATGTTATCAAAGCAAACAAAGGAGAAGTGGATAAGCAATCTACATTGGCCTTTCTCTCACCTGTGCTTGCCACTGACATTCAGCCAGATGTGATCAGTTGTAAAGCAGAGCAGGTTTTCTTCTATCGAGCCAATAAGTTTTATCACCTATTTTATGATCCCGTGAGGGAGTACAAGGAATTGCATTTTCTCCATGTATTGAAGCCTCCAAGCTTTATCTTGCCTTCAACACTAGAAGGAGAGCTGAAAAATGTAATCGTTTTGTTGTCACAGTTTCATTATCTTTATTTGATCAGTGACAGAGTACATAAGTTTTCAATTAGGAGGTTACTTGACTGGCTCTGGTGGAAGTCCACTTTCACCTAGCACTTTGTAAAAATCAATTAGTCTAGGATTGTACATAAATAAGCTCTTTTTGGAGCAGGTGTGTTTGTTTTCCTTTTGTAAGTAGAGTAGAGTACATGTCGGCCTTCAGCGAAATGTTTTGAGCTAGACTCCATAACCCAACAACTAAGGCACTGGAACTGGTTGTTCTTGGCAGCTCGCAGGGAGCATGCCATCCCCTGTGGAGCCAAATGTTATCACATATAGTTTTCAAGGGCAGCAGGTCGTCCGTTTTTGTCGTCTGCATGGGAAGCGTCAAAGGGAAGCGCTCAAAACGGTCTATTTGCGGGTTCGAAGCAGGCAGCTCCAATCTTTCAACAACGAAGATTCCAGGTGCAGTTCAGATCAGCGGCTCACGGGCGTTCGGAAGTCCAAAATTGCGCAAAGTATAACACTAGAGAAAAAGGTATGAAGTCCCAAGGCCCAGAGCATGCATGAACCGTTGATCTTGAGGGGAACAGGTGGCATCTGATCCTTGGCTCCGGAGGATTTGCTGGGGGGGAAACAGAGTTTGAGTTTTGTTTTTCCCGAAGTCTGGAGACTCGAAGAGATCCCAGTTGTCGATCTCAGGGGGGCTACATGTCGTTAGATCTTTAGCTCCAGATAAAAGCGGCAGAAGGCAAAGGAGGTTTGAGGTTTGAAAAGTCTGAAGCCCAAGTCGTGAAGCAGGTCTCGATCGTCATTTCGAAAAGGGAAGATCTGATCCATTGATCTGAAGAGGGTAGATTTGAGCCGTTGATTGTAAATCCTCATCCAAGATCACGAGATCGACGACCACGATCCATTGCGTGGACGCAACATACTCAGGCGATAATTTTCTTGAGCGGTCCCGCAATTGAAACCATGGCAAGGCGAAAGTGCTACATGACGAAAGGTGGTGGATTGTGGGCCCAAAAGCGGTCTAAACCCATACCACTTTCGAGCAGCCCCGCAATCACATGTTTATATGGCGTCCTATCCAAGATCAACACATGGCCGCCCCCTGAGCTTTAAGTCTCGTTGCGATCTCGAGAGGAGGCAATTAATGAAAATAGAGCTGGTGGTTGAAATCTCGGCTCAATCCATAAATGAAAGGCATGGAAGGCCCAGCCGTGGGGACTGAGCTGTCAGCCCGTGGTACCCCTGTGGACAGATTTTCCTGTAGACCCATGTCGATCTGAGCTCGCATCTAACAGAGGGATACATGCACAGTCTGACGAAAGACTGCTCCAAGCAAAGATTTGAATGTAGTGATTAGATCGCACTCCTGACAGTCAGGCACTGACTTGAGTATAAAAGAGATCAATTTAGATTTTGTAAAGGGGGGGGGGGTAGTTTTGGCCCAGACCAGGGGCAAGCTTTGAGAGTGGTTATGACTGTATTTTTGTTGTAAGCCTGAGGGCTTGGATTGTAAATTGTTATGTTAATGAAGATTCCTTTAAGTTGTTATATCAGACCGTCTTCTTAGTTTTCATTTCCTGTTTTCATTCTTGTCTAAATGTAATCTCTCTGATTTATGGAGTCTTGAGTCAATGGAGGATCTGTTGCTGTCATGCACATATTTCATGGTTCAACAGACGTTTATGTTTCTCGTTCTTATCTGAATGTAATCTCTCTGATTTATGGATTCCCGAGGCGATGGAGAATCTGTTGTCGTCATGCCCATCTTTCATGGTTTAATAGACGTCCTATGTTATTCTTCTTGTTTGGATCGTTGTAAACCCCCTGATTTATGGATTCCTGAGGCGGTAGAGGATTTGTTGTCATCTTGCCCATTTTTTATGGTTTATCATTCAGACACTTTATTCCTTTCTCCTTCCCACCACCATTTAAATCCTTTGTCTGATAGGGAGCTTAAATGCCTTCATTGAGCAGACTGTTTATGATTCCATAGCCCAACGACCCATCACTGATCTGTAGTGATCTATGTTGTCTTTCCTTTCCTTAAAGTCTCGTTGACTCACCCACTCACACCCTTTTAATCCACAAATATTTTGATGGGTATTGGGCTTACCCTCTTGCAGTCGGAGGGTGACTCTCTGTGCTAACATTCATGGTGTAGTTGTCAGGGACAAATTGAAGATATCTTCCCCGGGAGAATGACAACAAATAGATCCAGTTTTAGATGGTGAACTGAAGCTTGACACATTGTTCTGACTGCCTATCTTTAACCATGGAAACTCCACTGTTTGAAAATCTATTGGTGACTCCACTGTGCAGAATCTGTTGGTGACTCCACTAAAGGGAGACAAATCAAATGGATATGGAGGCGATCTTGGCCAAGAGGTTTGCCCCATTCAATTTTTCAGCCATAGATGGTTATCCATATCCTGTGCCTCTAGTTGATGAATGGCATGACCTGTTGCCGAGATTTTATGAAAGTAAGAATGACATCCCTCTTGGCATGTCATTCAAGACTCCACCTCTATTTGATCATTATGGAGACAGTGATGAAGATGTTGAGGTGTTTATCGAAGAGAAAGGCATCAACATTCAACCTTCTAATGAAGGTGAAATCTTTTACCAAGAGAAGCATGACCAAGATAAAGAGCCATCCATTGATATACATGAGGTTATTTCTTGCCAGCAACTAACAGATTTTATCAAAGCAAACAAAGGAGAAGTGGATAAGCAACCTACATTGGCCTTTCTCTCACCTGTGCTTGCCACTGACATTCAACCAAATGTGAGCAGTTGTAAAGCAGAGCAAGTTTTCTTTTATCGACCCAGGAAGTTTTATCACCTATTTTATGATCCCGTGAGGGAGTACAAGGAATTGCATTTTCTCCATGTATTGGAGCCTCCAAGCTTTATCTTGCCTTCAACACTAGAAGGAGAGATGAAAAATGTAATCAATTTGTTGTCACAGTTTCATTATCTTTATTTGATCAGTGACAGAGTAAATAAGTTTTTAGTTAGGAGGTTACTTGACTGGCTCTGGTGGAAGTCCACTTTCACCTAGCCCTTTGTAAAAATCAGTTAGTCTAGGATTGTATATAAATAATCTCTTTTTGGAGCAGGTGTGTTTGTTTTCCTTTTGTAAGTAGAGTAGAGTACATGTCGGCCTTGAATGAAATGTTTTGAGCTAGACTCCATAACCCAACAACTAAGGCAATGGAACTGCTTGTTCTTGGTAGCTCGCAGGGAGCATGCCATCCCTTAAGGAGCCAAATGTTATCACATATAGTTTTCAAGGGCAGTGGTCATCCATTTTCACGGTCTGCATGGGAACCGTCAAAGGGCAGTGCACAAAACGGTCTATCTGCGGGTTCAAAGCAGGTAGGTCCAATCTTTTAGTAGCGAAGATTCCAGGAGTAGTTAAGATCAGCGGCTCACAGGTGTTCGAAAGTCCAAAATTGCGCAAAGTATAGCACCAGAGAAAAAGGTCTGAAGTCCCAAGGCTCGGAGCAAGCATGAACCGTTGATCTTGAGGGGAACGGGTGGCATCTGATCCTAGGCTCCGGAGGATTTTCCAGGGGGGAAACAGAGTTTGAGTTTTGTTTTTCCCGGAGTATGGAGACCCGAAGAGATCCCAGTCGTTGATCTCAGGGAGGGCTACACATCGTCAGATCTTTAGCTCCAGATAAAAGCAACAGAAGGCTGAGGAGGTTTGAGGTTTGAAAAGTCTGAAGCCCAAGTCGTGAAGCAGGTCTCGGTCGTTGATTTGAAAAGGGAAGATATGATCTATTGATCTGAAGAGGGCATATTTGAGCCGTTGATTATAAATCCTCGTCCAAGATCACGAGATCGATGGCCACGGTCCATTGTGTGGACGCAACATACTCAAGCGATGATTTTCTTGAGCAGTCCCGCAATTGAAACCATGGTAAGGCGAAAGTGCTACATGATGAAAGGTGGTGGATTGTGGGCCCAAAAGCGGTCTGAACCCATACCACTTTCAAGCAGCCCCGCAATAACGTGTTTATATGGCATCCTATCCGAGATCAACACATGGCCACCCCCTGAGCTTTAAGTCTCGTTGCGATCCCGAGAGGAGGTAGTTAATGAAAATAGAGCTGGTGGTTGAAACCTCAACTCAATCCATAAATAAAAGGCATGGAAGGCCCAGCCGTGGGGACTGAACCGCCAGCCCGTGGTACCCCTGTGGACAGATTTTCCTGCAGACCCATGCCGATCTGAACTCGCGTCTGACAAAGGAATACATGCACAGTTTGACGGAAGACTGCTCCAAGAAAAGCTTTGAATGTAGTGATTAGATCGCACTCCTGAGAGTCGGGCAATGACTTGAGTATAAAAGAGATCAATTTAGANNNNTAAGTTTTGGCCCAGACCAGGGGAAAGCTTTGAGAGTTGTTATGATTGTATTTTTGTTGTAAGCCCGAGGGCTTGGATTGTAAATTGTTATGTCAATGAAGATTCCTTTAAGTTGTTATATTGGACCATCTTCTTAGTTTTCATTTCCTGTTTTCATTCTTGTCTGAATGTAATATCTTTGATTTATGGAGTCCTGAGGCCATGGAGGATCTGTTGCTATCATGCCCATATTTCATGGTTCAGTAGACGTTTATGTTTCTCGTTCTTGTTTGAATGTAATCTCTCTGATTTATGGATTCCGGAGGCGATGGAGGATTTGTTGTCGTCATGCCCATCTTTCATGGTTCAACAAACGTCCTATGTTTTTCTTCTTGTCTGGATCGTTGTAAACCCCCTGATTTATGGATTCCTGAGGCGGTAGAGGATCTTTTGTCATCTTGCCCATTTTTTATGGTTTATCATTCAGACACTTTGTACCTTTCTCCTTCCCACCATCATTTAAATCCTTTGTCTGATAGGGAGATTAAATGCCTTCATTGAGCAGATTGTTTATGACTCCATAGCCCAATGGCCCATCACTAATATGCAATGATCTTCGTTGTCTTTCCTTTCCTTAAAGTCTCGTTGACTCACCCACTCACACCCTTTTAATCCACACATATTTTTATGGGTACTGGGCTTATCCCCTTGCAGTCGGAGGGTGACTCTCAGTGCTAACAAGAGGCTTCTTTCTTCTGCTAGCCTTGGACTTTAGTTGTGGAGCATAAGTCTATCCGGTCAAACTCCATAGATGAATGGATTAGGAAACTAGTAAAATGCCACCCAAACTGTTCCACTATTTGGAAGGTGGTTATCGCTTCCTTTTCGGTGATCGAGGATTGTTTGGCTTGGAGAGTGGGCAATGGTAATCAGGTTCAAATAGGGGTTGACCATTGGCGATGTAGTGGAATCACTCATCTTCTGCCTAATGATCTAATTGAAAGGCTCCACACACATGATATTCATTTCGTATCCCAGGTATCGAATCCAACCTCCTCCTCTCTTTGGCAACAAGGTTGGTTGAGACCAGAAGCTTTGGGCTTGATGGGTAATCTTTCCCTCACTTGGATCAATTATATTTTTGCACTCCAATCAGGTCACATTATGATATCTGAGAGAGAAGATGAATTGGTGTGGCAAAAGGCTCCTCATGGGGTATATACTCCAAAAATGGACTATGTCTCCTTATCTATAGATCTCATGCATAGGGAGCCATGTTGGTGGTGGCGTGGCCTCTAGAAGCATAAATGCCCACTGAAGACAAAGATTTTCATGTGGTGTTTCATCTACAATAAAATTCCTACTTGGGAAAACATGAGGAAACACTACATTGTCGGTCCAGGTTGGTGTCCACTTTGTAAATGAGATAATGATTCCAACTCACATCTCTTCATCTTTTGCTCCTTTTCTAGGCAAGTCTGACTTGAATTATCAATCCTTTTGAATCATATGGTAGTTTGGGATGGACTCAATATTGAATGGGTTTGGCAATCTTGGATTTAGACTCATGCCTACAAAAGTATTAAAGCACTGCCTCTCATTGTTTGTCGAGGCATCTGGTTGGCCTACAACAAAGCCATCTTCCAGGACTCGCCTTCCCTTCCAAAACTAGTAGCTGCTAGGGTCTCTCGATCCTCTCTCACTTCCCTCAAGAAAAAGAGCTTCCAATCATCCACATCATTCACCCTGAGTTGATTGACCACTCCATGCCCTGGGCTTATTTCGATGGTGCCTCCCAGAATGAAAACCAACTTTGTGGTGGGGGTGCAGTACTTCTTTTATCGATTGATCATTCCTTCAAACTTAAAATGGGACTGGAGCCGAGCTCCAACAACTTTGTTGAACTCATGGCTTTAAAACTTATGCTTCAATTTGCCAGGGAAAAGGGGGTCTAAACCATCCAACTGTTTGGAGACTCCTTGAATGTTATAAATTGGTCTCAGAAAGTTCAATTATTCCACAATATTTTTTGGATGCCTATTCTGGTGGAGATTTTTAGGTTTTTGGATTTATTTGACTCTTCTTCACTCAAACATTTCTAAATGGAACAAAACCAGTTAGTCGATACTTTATCAAAAGCAGGGACTCTTCTTCATTTTGGGGTTTGGCACATCATAGAAGCAGTGGGAGAAGAGGTTTTTAGTACTACCAAAGACCTTTCATAGAGGTCATGGTTCGCCCATAACTACAGTTGGTTGGGTCATCATCTTTGCCATATACATGCATGTTTAGCTCCTTTTGTTCAATTTTTATTTGTTGTTCGGTCCTATTCCAACAATATATATCATATATGTTTGGATGGTTCCCTTTGGACAAGTTTCATGATTTTGTCGAACTTTTATGTATAGTTTTTTCATTGATGTAATATTTTGAATGTCTTTTGTGAGACTAAGGAACTACTACTGTTGTGCCTTTTATATAGGTGGTAACCTTGAACATATGTTTCCACAGATTCTTGTGCTTAAAAGCACCTACATAATGTAATTTTGTCTCTTTGGTTGAATAAAATTATGGTTTTTTTTTCCATGGAAAAAAAAAATCATTTTTCATGACATACATATTTCAGGGAAACCAACTAGGAACTTCTCCTCATTTCGATGACAATATGCAAGGTAAATCAGATTCTTTAGGGCTTAAGGCCAAAACAACAATATACTCATTAAGAGTTCAACATGTCACTTGTGGAAATTGATCTTGAGTGGGTAGGATAACACTTATTCTCTCAACTGATTGGGCTATATATATAT
>ML795728.1:186038-197017 GCA_009831015.1 Picea engelmannii | reverse complement strand
TGCCTCATGATTTTTGTTGTGTCTCAGTGCAAACATACTTGGACTCTTTTCCTCCCTTTCTCACCTGGTTCAAGGGCCAAGCAAAGTGAGAGAATACTTGAACTTGCGATAGAATTTGAAAAGGTCCAAGAAGTTTTGCAACTCTGCAAGTATCTTCAGGATTGACCAGTGGCATATGAATTGGATTTGTATTGGGTCCACATCCACTCCATGCCCAACCATATTGTGTCATAGATATTGGATTTGTTGCATATCAACACTTTTCTAGATTTTATGTAACTCGTGTTGTCACATAGCACTCATAACTTGCCATTGAATGTGCTTCAAATTCTCTTCCCTTGTTTCTGGGAAGATGAAGTCGTTGTCCAAGTAGATGACCAAAAAAGAGTTGGTGAATGGACACAAATTTCATCCATCATCATCATCATGAATGTTGTTGGTGCATTGGTCAAGCGAAACAACATGACCAACCACTCAAAGACACTTTCCTTAGACTTGAATTTTTTCTTCCACGTGTCAGTAAGCTCGATCTACCCTTGTTGATAGCATAACTTAAGATCAAACTTGTTTGAAAAATTGGCACCTTTGAGTTGGTCGAGTAGTTTGTCAATCTTGGGGATTGTGTGCTTGTTCTTAATTGAGATCGTATTCAAGGCTATATAGTTAATACAAAGTCAACATGTTCTTTCATCCTTGATCTTTTTAACAAACTCTTCCACCTTCAACCATTATGGATTCAACTTGAAGGGACTAGGTGGCATTTCCTAGGAAAGGACCACTTCTAACATAACATGATTATGGTCTGAGTCCCAACCCGAGGCTACCTATTGTATTACTCGAATAACTTCGTCCAATACGCCTTATGATATCAGAAAGAAGTCAATCCTCTTGGCTATTATTTCTTCTCCTATTCACTTATTTCTCCAAGTGGGACTTAGTTTTTCCTGTTAAATGTCCAACAATCCTGCTACTTCCATATTTCTTATAAAATATCTTAAGAGATAGTCATTGTGAGAAACAAGTCCCCAAATTTTAGAAGCTCCTAATGTAAAATTTAGGTCTTCCATTGAGGATAAGGCTATCCCTATAATTGCTGAAAAGATCTAGTATTTTGATAGGGATTATGAAGACCTCCACCATCTAGTTATATCCGAACCAAATCTTCCAATAACATCACCATAACTCACCTCCCACTCAATGAGAGCTCCTAAATTACTTTTTCCCCATCCATCATTGTCTTTTGGAGAAGGACAATAAAGGGTTTTAATGTCTCTATAAGCTTCATGGTGGCTAATTTATTTGAAGGATTGACCAACCCTCAACAATTAAGGGACGAGAAGATATTTTAAGCTCCCCACAAGGGGAAAATGCTCTAAGATCTCCAATTAGAGATCATTTTTCCCCACATCTAACCTCTGATGATGCTTGTTTATGTACCATGGACATATAGAACTTTCTCCCTCTCTAGGCTTGCTTTTGTTTTTTTTCATCGAGGAACCCTAACCCCCTACCACTTTCGTAGGGAAGTCTAGGATTCTGTTTCTTTTGGGTTCAAAGTTATATTTTGAAGATTCTATATGAATAGATTCCTAAGAGGTTCCCCTAGTCTCATATTCCAATTTAGGGTTTCCGTAAATCCCCTCTTGCGTTTCTTCTTCTACCAGAGCCTTTTCAATTATAGGTAGAGAGATTAGGGTTGAGGACACATGTTTTTTAAGGCCTGAAAGACTAGGTAGAGATTCACTGATATACTCCAATCCTTTTATTTCTACCTCTAACGCCCAAGTTCCAGAAACCATTTTTTAAGAAGATTCTCTTTTATAAGGAGAAGGTATATGTGGGGACTTACTCGTGAGAGGACTACAATCCTTGTTGTCACTAATTGTGTCCAGGATTTGTTCCTTGTGGTGACCTAAGGACGAAGGCTACTCTACTAGTTCCAATATCTCGTCTATGGGCCCTTCCGAATGCCTCTTTTTAGTTATAACTTCTTCCTCAGTGAGTGTTTGGAGGAAATTCTAGAAATTCCACCCCCAATACTTAAGGTTTTTTTCTTTGATTTAGTACCTTCTTCTAAGTAGGACAATTACAATCCACTGCTAAATGCCCATATCTATGACATCGACCACATCTGAAGGGTAAACCTTCATAATCTAGAGTTAGCTAATAATTGTCTTTACCTCTCTGGATAACCAATTCATTTACCAAGCCTTTGCTAGTTTTTGAACCCACTAGTATTTTGGCCATCCTGAAGTTCCCAGTGTCCTAAAAAGATAAATCAACTTCATAATACAAACCAAGTGAGTTAAATGTTTCTGCAAACACATCCTCCAACCATAAAACAAGTGGTAGACTGGGAATTCGAACCCAAATTGGAATTATTTCCACTCAAACAATTCTAGCATCAAAGTCAACATGATGTTTCTTCAAGAAACGATTTTCTGGACCCCACTTCCACCTACTCTCTAAAACCTTATTTACCTCTCCAATCAAATTAATACTAGGAGTATTTCTGGATGAGCACTGTGTACATGGTTTTCGGAAACGTTCAATGTTTAGAGTGGACACTCCACCCATCATCAAGGACAACAAAAAGATCATATGTCGGAAAGGAGTGCCAAGGTTTTGTATTTAAAGAATTGGACAGGAAGGTGACCCTTGAGAATTAAAACGACAGAGTAGAAATGGCCTAGCAAAAGTGTTATCAAGTGTCCTCTACAAAACTAAATGAGCATTTGGGTTTGAAATGAAAGTTTTTTAAGGCTAAGGATTAGAATTTAATTTTAAAAATATTTAATAAAAAAAAATTCCTTTTAAAGACTTCATTACATGTAACCCTACGGGCTACCAAAACCATGTGACACAAAAACCATGGGCCACCAATACCATGGCTCCCAAAACCACTTGTTTACTTAAAACCATGTGACACAAAAACTATGGGTCACCAATACCATGGGCCCAAAAACCACTTGTTTACTTAAAATAGATTTGACTCTTTTATTGGTGATTTTTAAAAATATATCATATTTATTTTACAATTTTTTTTAATACTATATAATTTTGAGTATTTGTAATTTTAAATATTGTTTTGTAATAATATTTAATGTATTTTTTTTTAGGTCTACATCTTCAAAAAATAATCCAATAACTTTTAAGATCGTACTAGATATGCTATCAATATGCAGCCTGCATACTTTTAAGATGGTACTAGATAAGTTTTGGCTCTTTTTAGAGTGGACAAGTTAGACATTTCGTAAATTTTGACACAATTTTTATCGAAAAAATATTCTAACACTATCGCTAAGTGTGAAAACCTAAATGCTCTAATCCTGTAAATCTTATCAATTTTTCTTATAATTTTTTTTGTTTAAATCTGATCAATTTTTCTTATTATTTTTTTAGTGCATCAACCGGGTAGACTTTGACCCTCTTAAATTGATCGCGAGTCCCTACAAAATTATCGAATGTGACATATCGCACAAATATATTACATATATACCAAACTTGTAGAAAATGGATGCGACATATACACAGTATATATACCCAGTGGAATTGAGAAAAATAACTCTGCAGGTTGCCTTCGATCCATATTTTGCGTCGTGTTTAAGTGCAAGTTCGGTTGCAGAGACCCCCAGGTTTTTCATTTTCTCACATATTCTTAAATCCCCACGACCGTCTCATGGTATTTCTCCACAATTTTCTCTTGAATAATTCGGTTTCTGCACGGTTTCCAGCGTGGGCACTCGTAGTGTTGTTCAGAGCCGAGAGGAAGGAGTATTTCTTGACGAGTGTTGGTGGTCGGAAAACATCTCTGTGAAATCAAGGGTTTCAAATTCCTTCGGCCATTGTCGTTTTGTGACCCACGTGCATGCAATCACTGGATGTGAAATTCAGATTTCCTCACTCATAGTTTTGAGGTACTTCAGGCGTTTGGACAGAAATTTCAGAGGTACATAATTGTTACATTAATTTATTAGGTGTTGGGTATTTGTTTTCTGGTGTGTTTGTGGGGAAATGAGGATTGAAAAATATTTGAATTCACTTAAGACATAAGAGTGAGGAATCGGATTTGAAAAGATGGTACCGAAAATCTTTTAGTATGGCTTTATCTGAAATTTGAGAACGGTATTTGATATGTTCCACGAATTTGAAATAGGGTTTCGAAAAATCTTCTAAAGCTTTGTATACAATATTTGCAAGTCGCTTTTTGCGAAATTAACATGGGGTTTAAGGTGATCAACTGTGCCTCTGCACATTGTGTTTTGAAGGAAAATTTGGGAACTCGTAACCTTTATTTGCTAGCATTGTAAGAATGATGGCACTTGAAGCTTAATGTAAACATAAAGTTTCGATTGAATAACAATTTTTATGACGTTTACAATCCCTCGCTAAAATTTGATCATGGTTACATTGGAAGAGTCCCCAAAAGGTACTAATGTTACACACCAGAGGGAACAGAATAGTATACATTGTTTAGAAGACACATTTTGTATAATATGTGTAAATATTTTTTATTGTTCACTTTAACACAAGTAGGTTTAAACGTTCTCCATATTTTTTTTAAATATCCATAAATATATTTAGATTGTCAATTTAACCTCGGAACTTAGATTTAAATCTTACACTTTTCCTACCCAAGGATAAAGACTTTACCAACTATTTATAAAATAGTCTCCATTCCATTATCCATGTTAAACTCTTACACTCCTACTATCAACTTATTTTCAAGAAGACTTTGTTATCCATTTTAAGATTTCACGTCTTAATTTCTATATCAACTTAGTGCTGATGAAATAATGGAATTTTATTATCTTCCATGAAAGAAAGGAAGACTTCTGAGTAAATTATAGGAGAAAAATCATTTTTTCCTAAATCATAAAAAAGCTACCTATTCTCTATAAAATTTAAAAATATTTACATTTTGAAATATCAAGGTTATAAATATATTGACATTTTCAAATGTTAAGGCTATGCAGGTGGGGAGAACCCTTGCAAAGAGCGTTGAGGCATTGCCATGCTCACAAAAGGACATCCTAATTTTTTGTTTATGGAATGATTTTTCTCCAAAATTACAAAGAAACGTAGTTGGGACGGACATGTACCTCAAAGTCATGAAGAATGGATGAGAGACATTAAAGTAAATATATAGTTGGAATCCAGAATTAAAATGAGTTAATTTATAATTGGAATTCAAAATTAAAATGAGTTTCACAGTGATCCACCAAAAACTATGAAACCGAGCGTGGCTTCTTAGCAATATACATCACTTTGTCTAATTTAATCACAATTTGTGTGAAATCCTGACTATAAAAAGATTAATTGGCTGATACTAATTCAAATCTAAAAAGTTTTCTCATTTTAAAACAGTCTTCTTATTATTATAATAAATAATCAAGTTAAATCATTTCATTAATAAAATAATGAGTGTTAAATAAACAAAGCTATGAATTAAATAAATACTTAGAAAATTTAACAATAAAATTAATTTAAATAAATAGATAAATAAGATGAACAATAATGACGAACTCTCGGAATGAAACAAAATAACAATACAAGAGCCTTTGTATAGTCCTTGCTTTTGTTGTGCATGGAGATTGCAAGAAGCTAACATGGACACTTATCTAATACTAAGAATCACCATGTCCTCCCCTTGCTACCCAATAATGATCTCTTACTTATTGCAATACGCTAGTGCTTGTACATTGTATGACCTTTGAACCATTGAACCACTATTGGGCATCAATGGCGAAAACACGCTTAGCATGAATGTTTGTACGTAGGTCACAATCACGAAATRKGTCCACCTTGTCAATGACATTACTTGTCTATAAACTACATTGTCAATGCAAATGATTAATTTTGTTGAAGCTTTGAGTTTCCAATGCTTTCAATGTCATGTTTTGCTCATTTCCTAGAATATAGTTCTTCCATTGTTGACATGCCTAGACAATGTAGTGATTCTTGTTAGCATAGTTGTGGTATTTGTGAACCATGCCTGCCAACATCTCGCTATGACAAGGAAGGATATGTCCATGTTCCCTAAGGATTGCACCGATTGCATAATTTGAGGCATTKRWCCAATKGATTTGTTSWACARTKGTCTGTWKTCTYCWGRAGAMWACAGACMAYTGTWSAACAAATCMATTGGWYMAATGCCTCAAATTATGCAATCGGTGCAATCCTTAGGGAACATGGACATATCCTTCCTTGTCATAGCGAGATGTTGGCAGGCAGGTCACAATCACGAAATATGTCCACCTTGTCAATGGCGTTTCTTGTCTATAAACTACATTGTCAATGCAAATGATTAAATTTGTTGATGCTTTGAGTTTCCAATGCTTTCAATGTCATGTTTTGCTCATTTCCTAGAATATAGTTCTTCCATTGTTGACATGCCTAGACAATGTAGTGAATCTTGTTAACATAGTTCTGGTATTTGTGAACCATGCCTGACAACATCTCGCTATGAAAAGGAATCATATGTCCATGTTTCCTAAGGATTGCACCAATTGCATAATATCAGGCATTTGTCTTGATTTTGAACAGTTGTTGTAGTTCCAGAAGAACAAGGACCATTGTAGAACAAAGTCATTGGTTCAATGCCTCATGATTTTTGTTGTGTCTCAGTGCAAACATACTTGGAATCTTTTCCTCCCTTTCTCACCTGGTTCAAGGGCCAAGCAATGTGAGAGAATACTTGAACTTGCGATAGAAGTTTAAAAGGTCCAAGAAGTTTTGCAACTCTGTAAGTTTCTTCAGGATCAACCAGTGGCATATGAATTGGATTTGGATTGGGTCCACATCAACTCCATGCCCAACCATATTGTGTCATAGATATTGGATTTGTTGCATATCAACACTTTTGTAGATTTTATGTAACTCGTGTTGTCACATAGCACTCATAACTTGCCATTGAATGTGCTTCAAATGCTCTTCCCTTGTTTCTGGGAAGATGAGGTCGTTGTCCGAGTAGATGACCAAAAGAAAGTTGGTGAATGGACACAAATTTCATCCATCATCATCATCATGAATGTTATTGGTGCATTGCTCAAGCGAAACAACATGACCAACCACCCAAACACACTTTCCTTAGACTTGAAGTTTTTCTTCCATGCATCAGTAAGCTCGATCTACCCTTGTTGATAGCATAACTTAAGATCAAACTTGTTTGAAAACTTGGCACCTTTGAGTTGGTCGAGTAGTTTGTCAATCTTCGGGAATGTGTGCTTTTTCTTAATTGCGATTGTGTTCAAGGCTATATAGTTAATACAAAGTCACCATGTTCTTTCATCCTTGATCTTTTTAACAAACTCTTCCACCTTCAACCATTATGGATTCAACTTGAAGGGACTAGGTGGCATTTCCGAGGAAAGGACCACTTCTAACACAACATGATTATGGTTTGAGTCCCATCCAGAGGCTACCTATTGTATTACTCGAATAACTTCGTAGAATACGCCTTATGATATCAGAAAGAAGTCAAGCCTCTTGGCTATTATTTCTTCTCCTATTCTCTTATTTCTCCAAGTGGGATTAAATTTTTCGAGTTCAATGTCCAACAATCCTGCTACTTCCATATTTCTTATAAAACATCTTAAGAGGTAGTCATTGTGAGAAACAAGTCCTCAAATTTTAGAAGCTCCTAATGTAAAGTTTAGGTCTTCCCCTATCACCACAAGGCCACTCTAAATACATTCCATATTAAAGAATTTGTCCCAATACTCCACTCTATCAGAATAGGGGCCATAAACATTTTAGAACATATATTTCTTTACCCATTTCCATTGAGGATAAGTCTATCCCTATAATTGTTGAAAAGATATAGGAGTTAGATAGGGTATATGAAGAACTCCAGCATCTAGTTATATTCCAACCAAATCTTCCGATAACATCACTGTAACTGACCTCCCACACAATGAGAGCTCCTAAATTACGTTTTCCCCATCCATCATTGTCTTTTGGAGAAGGACAATAAAAGGTTTTAATGTCTCTATAAGATTCATGGTGGCTAATTTATTTGAGGGATTGACCAACCCTCAACAATTGAGGGACGAGAAGATATTTTAAGCACCCCACAAGGGGAAAATGCTTCCCCAATTAGAGATAATTTTTCCCCACATCTAACCTCTGATGATGCTTGTTTATGTACCATGGACATATAGAACTTTCTCCCTCTCTGGGTTGGATTTTGTTTTTTTTCATCGAGGAACCCTAACCCCCTACCACATTCCTAGGGAAGTCTAGGATTCTGTTTCTTTTGGGTTGGAAGTTATATTTTGAAGATTCTATATGAATAGATTCATAAGAGGTTCCCCTAGTCTCATATTCCAATTTAGGGTTTCCATAAATCCCCTCTTGTGTTTCTTCTTCTACCAGAGCCTTTTCAATTATAGGTAGAGAGATTAGGGTTGAGGACACATGTTGTTTAAGGCCTGAAAGACTAGGTAGAGATTCACTGATATACTCCAATCCTTTTGTTTCTACCTCTAACGCCCAAGTTCCAGAAACCATTTTTCAAGAAGATTCTCTTTTATAAGGAGAAGGTATATGTGGGGACTTACTCGTGAGAGCACTACAATCCTTGTTGTCACTAATTGTGTCCAGGATTTGTTCCTTGTGGTGACCTACGGAAGAAGGCTACTCTACTAGTTCCAATATCTCATCTATGGGCCCTTCTGAGTGCCTCTTTTTAGTTATAACTTCTTCCTCGGTGAGTGTTTGAAGGAAATTCTAGAAATTCCACCCCCAATACTTGAGGTTTTTTTCTTTGATCTCGTATCTTCTTCTAAGTAGGACAATTACAGTCCACTACTAAATGCCCATATCTATGACATCGACCACATCTGAAGGGTAAACCTTCATAATCTAGAGTTAAACATGTAACCCTACGGTATACCAAAACCATGTGACACAAAAACCATGGGCCACCAATACCATGGCCCCCAAAACCACTTGTTTACTTAAAACCATGGGACACAAAAACCATGGATCACAAATACCATGGGCCCAAAAACCACTTGTTTACTTAAAATAGATTTGACTCTTTTATTGGTGATTTTTAAAAATATATCATATTTATTTTACAAATTTTTTTAATACTATATAATTTCGAGTATGTGTAATTTTAAATATTGTTTTGTAATAATATTTAATGTATTTTTTTTTAAGTCTACATCTTCAAAAAATAATCCAATAGCTTTTAAGATCGTACTAGATATGCGATCAATATGCAACCTGTATACTTTTAAGATGGTACTAGATAAGTTTTGGTTCTTTCTAGAGTGGACAGGTTAGACATTTCGTAAATTTTGACACAGTTTTTATCGAAAAAATATTCTAACACTATCGCTAAGTGTGAAAACCTAAATGCTCTAATCCTTTAAATTTTATCAATTTTTCTTATAATTTTTTTGGTTTAAATCTTATCAATTTTTCTTATTATTTTTTTAATGCATCAACCGGGTAGACTTTGACCCTCTTAAATTGATCGCAAGTCCCTACAAAATTATCGAATGTGACATATCGCACAAATGTATTACATATATACAAAACTTGTAGGAAATGGATGCGACATACACACAGTATATATACCCAGTGGAATTGAGAAAAATAACTCTGTAGGTTGCCTTCGTTTCATATTTTGCGCCGTGTTTAAGTGCAAGTTGTGTTGCAGAGACTTCCGTGTTTTGCATTTTCTCACATATTCTTAAATCCCCACGATCGTCTCACAGGATTTCTCCACAATTTTCTCTTGAATAATTCGGTTTCTGCACGGTTTCCAGCGTCGGCACTCATAGTGTTGTTCAGAGCCGAGAGGAAGGAGTATTTCTTGATGAGTGCTGGTGGTCGAAAACCATCTCTGTGAAATCAAGGGTTTCAAATTCCTTCGGCCATTGTCGTTCTGTGACCCACGTGCATGCAATCACTGGACGTGAAATTCAGATTTCCTCACTCATAGTTTTGAGGTACTTCAGGCGTTTGGACAGAAATTTCAGAGGTACATAACTGTTTCATTAATTTATTAGGTGTTGGGTATTTTTTTTCTGGTGTGTTTGTGGGGAAAGGAGGATTGAAAAATATTTGAATTCACTGAAGACATAAGAGTGAGGAATCGGATTTGAAAAGATGGTACAGAAAATCTTTTAGTATGGCTTTATCTGAAATTTGAGAACGGTATTTGATATGTTCCACGAATTTGAAATAGGGTTTCGAAAAATCTTCTAAAGCTTTGTATACAATATTTGCAAGTCACTTTTTGCAAAATTAACGTGGCGTTTAAGGTGATAAATTGTGCCTCTGCACGTTGTGTTTTGAAGGAAAATTTGGGAACTCGTAACCTTTATTCGCTAGCATTGTAAGAATGATGGCAGTTGAAGCTTAATGTAAACATAAAGTTTCGATTGAATAATAATTTTTATGATGTTTACAATCCCTCGCTAAAATTTGATCATGGTTACATTGGAAGAGTCCCCAAAAGGTACTAATGTTACACACCCGAGGGAACAGAATAGCATGCATTGTTTAGGAGACACATTTTGTATAATATGTGTAAATATTTTTTATTGTTCACTTTAACACAAGTAGGTTTAAACGTTCTCCATATTTTTTAAAAAGAGTTGGTGAATGGACACAAATTTCATCCATCATCATCATCATGAATGTTGTTGGTGCATTGGTCAAGCGAAACAACATGACAAACCACTCAAAGACACTTTCCTTAGACTTGAATGTTTTCTTCCACACATCAGTAAGCTCGATCTACCCTTGTTCATAGCACAACTTAAGATCAAACTTGTTCGAAAACTTGGCACCTTCGATTTGGCGGAGTAGTTTGTAAATATTGGGGATTGTGTGCTTGTTCTTATTTGTTATTGTGTTCAAGGCTCTATAGTTAATACAAAGTCACCATGTCCTGTCATCCTTGATCTTTTTAACAAACTCTTCCACCTTCAACCATTATGGATTCAACTTGAAGGGAC
>ML795728.1:165955-185938 GCA_009831015.1 Picea engelmannii | reverse complement strand
TGTGTCTCCTAAACAATGCATGCTATTATGTTCCCTCGGGTGTGTAACATTAGTACCTTTTGGGGACTCTTCCAATGTAACCATGATCAAATTTTAGCAAGGGATTGTAAACATCATAAAAATTGTTATTCAATCGAAACTTTTTGTTTACATTAAGCTTCGATTGCCATCATTCTTACAATGCTAGCGAAGAAAGGTTACGAGTTCCCAAATTTTCCTTCAAAACACAACGTGCAGAGGCACAGTTGATCACCTTAAACCCCACGTTAATTTTGCAAAAAGAGACTTGCAGATATCGAATACAAAGATTTAGAAGATTTTTCGAAACCCTATTTCAAATTCGTGGAACATATCAAATACCCTTCTCAAATTTCAGATAAAGCCATACTAAAAGATTTTGGGTACCATCTTTTCAAATCCCATTCCTCACTCTTATGTCTTCAGTGAATTCAAATATTTTCCAATCCTCCTTTCCCCACAAACACACCAGAAAAAAAATACCCAACACCTAATAAATTAAAGAAACAATTATGTACCTCTGAAATTTCTGTCCAAACGCCTGAAGTACCTCAAAACTATGAGTGAGGAAATTTGAATCTTGCGTCGAGTGATTGCATGCACGTGGGTCGTAGAACGACAATGGCTGAAGGAATTTGAAACCCTCGATTTCACAGAGATGTTTTCCGACCACCAACACTCGTCAAGAAATACTCCTTCCTCTCGGCTCTGAACAACACTACGAGTGTCGACGTTGGAAACCGTGCAGAAACTGAATTATTCAAGAGAAAATTGTGGAGAAATCCTGTGAGACGGTCGTGGGGATTTAAGAATATGTGAGAAAATGAAAAACCCGAGAGCCTCTGCAACGCAACTTGCACTTAAACACGACGCAAAAATATGGAATGAAGGCAACCAACAGAGTTATTTTTCTCAACTCCACTGGGTATATATTCTGTGTATATGTCGCGTCGATTTCCTGCAAGTTTTGTATATTTGTAATATATTTGTGTGATATGTCACATTCGATAATTTTGTCGGGACTCGGGATCAATTTAAGAGGGTCAAAGTCTACCCAGTTGATGCATTAAAAAAATAATAAGAAAATTTGATAAGATTTAAAGGATTAGAGCATTTAGGTTTTCACACTTAGCCATAGTTCTAGAATATTTTTTCGATAAAAACTCTGTCAAAATTTACGAAATGTCTAACATGTCCACTCTAAAAAGAACCAAAACTTATCTAGTACCATCTTAAAAGTATCTAGTACAACAATCAATATGCAACCCGCTGCAGAGTCTTGACTGCGGCAGGTGGTATATACCAGTCGCTGATCTAGTACCATCTTAAAAGTTATTGGATTATTTTTTCAAGATGTAGACTTCAAAAAATACATTAAATATTATTACAAAATAATATATAAAATTACACATACTCAAAATTATATAGTATGAAAAAAAATTGTAAAATAATACCACCTTAAAGGTTATTGGATTATTTTTTCAAGATGTAGACTTCAAAAAAATACATTAAATGTTATTACAAAATAATATATAAAATTACACATACTCAAAATTATATAGTATTAAAAAAATTTGTAAAATAAATATTATATATTTTTAAAAATCACCAATAAAAGAGTCAAATCTATTTTAAGTAAACAAGTGGGTTTTTGGGCTGATGGTATTGGTGACCCATGGTTTTAAGTAAACTAGTGGTTTTGGGGGGCATGGTGTTGGTGGCCCATGGATTTTGTGTCACATGGTTTAGGTAGCCCGTAGTATTGTGCGTGTGGGTTACATGTAATGAAGTCTTTAAAAGGAAAAAAAAAATATTAAATATTTTTAAAATTAAATTCTAATCCTTAGCCTTAAACAACTTTCATTTCAAACCCCAATGCTCATTTAGGTTTGTAGATGACACTTGATGGCACTTTTGTTAGGCCATTTCTACTATGTCGTTTTAATTCTCAAGGGTCACCTTCCTGTCCAATTCTTTAAATACAAATCCTTGGCACTCCTTTCCTACATATGATCTTTTTGTTGTCCTTGATGATGGGTGGAGTGTCCACTCTAAACATTGAACGTTTCTGAAAACCATGTACACAGTGCTCATCCAAGAATACTCCTAGTATTAATTCGATTGGAGAGGCAAATAAGGTTTTAGAGAGTAGGTGGAAGTGGGGTTCCAAAAATCGTTTCTTGAAGAAACATCATGTTGACTTTGATGCTAGAATTGTTTGAGTGGAAATAATTCCAATTTGGGTTCGAATACCCAGTCTACCACTTGTTTTATGGTTGGAGGTTGTGTTTGCATAAACATGTGACTCACTTGGTTTATATTATGAAGTTGATTTATCTTTTCAGGAAACTGGGTACTTCAGGATGGCCAAAATATCAGTGCGTTCAAAAACCAACAAAGGCTTGGTAAATGAATTGGTTATTCAGAGAGGTAAAGACAATTATTAGCTAACTCTAGATTATGAAGGTTAACCCTTCAGATGTGGTCGATTTCATAGATATGGGCATTTAGTAGTGGACTGTAGTTGTCCTACTTAGAAGAAGGTACGAGATCAAAGAAAAAAACCTCAAGTATTGGGGGTGGAATTTCTAGAATTTCCTCCAAACACTCACCGAGGAAAAAGTTATAACTAAAAAGAGGCACTCGGAAGGGCCCATAGACGAGATATTGGAACTAGTAGAGTAGCCTTCGTCCTTAGTGTTGGTGACGGAAGTCACCCCTAGATTGCAGCAGGAGCAGAGCCCGACGCCCATCAGTTTATGTCACGATTTGTTTAATGGGGTGTTCGAATGGAAGTTAAGTCAAAATGATGTGGTTCTAACTCCGAAACTAGGACAAGCATGCATTGGCAATTGAGGTCTTAGATAACTTCAGACAGTGAGTTGTAGTAAGGGTGAGTAGGGGGAAGACATGTATCAGAGAGATGCAAAGGTCTGTCATAAACATCAGGCTTCTAACAAACTGTAGGGAAAGACATCTAAACGCAAGATCTTCTTACATTCTAACGCAGAAAACCAGAGAATACAATGATGCCACAATAAATCCTTTATCATAACATAATTGCATTAATTCGTGTGAATCCGTCAATCACAAACTCTCTCAGTATGAGATGAAAATTAGATGGAGTAAGAAAGACTGTCTGTCATAGAACAAGAAATCTTAGATATAGATGCATAACCAGAAAACTAGAGTGTGTGTTAAAACTTTACAGTCGGGAGCTTCGCTCTACCATCGATAGATTACAAAATACAAAGACTGAGTCTATATACTCAGGAAAATTCACCTTACAGAGGCGTGCCCAGTCACCCAAGGCTTGGTGCCCCTTCAGTCAAACTCGTACTAATATCTTTCTTCAAACGCCACCTTAACTGCGCATGGCTCCTGCAAGGAGGGTAGCTGAGCCATTATGTGCTGAGCTAGCGGGTGCAGACTTCTCTGTCTAGTCGAGGACTTTAGCATGGTTTCGTTGGAAAAAAATGGTATGCAGGAACTCTTCGAGCAGACCTCTTTCCAGACCCTCCATTCCTCACACTTAATGAATGAAAGGAGGTTTCAACCACCCGTCCTCATCTTCATTTACTCTAAGCGAAAACTAGGATCGAGGTCGCATCAGATGGCGCATGGAGATGACGATGATCCTTTCGGCGACTAGACTCGTCACCTTTGGCCCCTTTTTGCACAGCTCTTTTATTTATGAAGTGACCAAGGGCTGTGACCTTGTGCTTATTCTCAAATGCGTTTTCGGTGTTCACGAATGGGAAGGGGCAGATCCTTTCTCCTCATAATCGTGATGAGCGAAATGCCGAGACGGCTTAATTTGGCTCCACGCGTCCCTCTTGTATCTGACGGTCCTGAATTCACTCGGTGATGTTGTGGGACTGGGTCCTGGACACTCCCGACACCTCGCGCATCGGGAATATGATGGAGTTGTTCTTTGCGTTTCGAAGTCGCGATGGGCGAAAAGGCGAGGAGCCTAATCGCGCGCGCCGGGTGTCTCCTGTGGATGAACGACTCAGGCTACTTCGCGATACTGTGGGCCTAACTCTGGGCGCTTTCGACACTTTTGGGGTTTGGGGTTTCGAGATGTAGAACACCATGAAACTCTCACCCCTCGAACTCCCGAATGCCGAAACTCTGACGCGACTAGATATCGCGCCACACGTCCTCTGGATGGACAGCTGCTATCCTTCCCCGCACATAATATGGGCACTATCTATTGCGCTAACCTGGGCATAAATCCGCTAACCTTGATTTCTTGCTAACCGTCGATCTGCTCTTATGAAAGGATCTGGACCGTCGCCAACATAATTTCGCCCGCTTACTTGCCAGGAGACCCGAAAAATGAGATTTTCCCGTGTCGCGCTGGGGCGCTTCTTGTGCAATTTGCAGACCTGGATACTCTTGTGTCCAGGACAAGAAATGTTACTAACATTAGGCTCCATGGGGGATAGAGTCGTCCCTTTGATGCTCTAAGTACTTATTTTGCAGTTCCAGGGCCTTGATGTTGGGCTATGGGGTCACTTATTAAGCCGAAAAATAAAAATAAACAAGGAACCAAAATGACAATATTTACAAACAAAGGAGCCATCGAAGGCTCAGACAAAACATTTCTTCAGAAAATGCCCATTTACTAGGCTGTTGAAAACTTCTTCACCCTCCAAATCCTGCAGCCGATATGTGTTATTTGAGAAAACCTCAGAGATTTTGAAGGGCCCAATCCACAGGGCTTCAAATTTGTCGTGCTTGCCCTTATCTTGTTTAGGAGCATCCCATTTCAGCACTAGGTCTCCTATCTAGAACCCCTCCTTTTTGGCCTTCTTATCGAATACGTGCTTGGTCATCTGCTAATGATCCTGAATTCTGATCATTACCTACTCTCTGGCCTGCTGGACTTCTACCAGTTGATGAATCTGTCTGATCATGTCATTGGGCTCTTCTTGATACTCCTGGAAGAATTTCGCGACGGGAATAGCCAGCTGAGACAGGAGGACATCTTCTGCTCCATAAACTAACTGGAAAGGGGAGATGCCTATAGATCTCTTTATGGTCACCCGATCAGCCCATAGAGCGAATTTTAGCTTCGAGTTCCAAGCCCTTTTGTTGTCCTCCAATAATCTTTTGATGATCCTTATCAGGCTTTTGTTGGAGGACTCTGCTAGATCATTGTCTTGGGGATAGTATGGGGTGGAGTGAATCAATTTGATCCCAAATTGTTCACAGAACTTGACTAACGGCTCAGCCTTAAAAGAGGCTACGTTATCAGTAACAATCTTTCTTGGGCAGCCGAACCTTACGATGAGGTCTTCCAGGAATCCAATGATTACCTTGTGGGAAGCACTCCTGGTGGGGATAGCTTCAATCCACTTAGTAAAGAAGTCTGTGGCAGTCAGGATCCATCTGTGTTGTCCGCTGGAAGCAGGGTGGATTTCTCCAATAAAATCTAGGCCCCATTGTTGGAAAGGTCCTGAAACAACTACATGCTTTAAAGGCAGGGACTTGAGCTGCTTCTTTCCTGAAAATCTTTGGCATGTGATACATGCTCTAACCCCTCTGTGGACATCAGCAAACAGGGTGGGCCAGTAGTACCCAGCTCTGAAAATTTTGTGGGTTGTAGTCTTCCAGGAATGGTGCCCTCCACACAGGCCGCTGTGAAATTCAACCATGATCCTGTTGGCCTCTTGTGGATCCATGCATTTTAAAAGCACTCCCAGGGGGTCTTTCCAGTATAAAATTTGATTGATAAGGCAGTACCTGACTGCCTTGAGCTTTAGAGCTCTTGCTTTGTTTCTTTGCAGGCCATCTGGGAGCTGCAACTCCTGCAGAAAATATATGACATCCTTATAACAAGGACATCGAGCCAACAAGGGTTCTGTTTGAGGGCCTACATCGGACAACTGATTCTGCTGATTTTCTGATCGTGCATTGATGAAATCAACCCCGAAATCTTTGCGATTAGCTTCAGCCAACAGCTTGGCTAAGCCTTGACCTTTGATCAATCTGGTAGGCCTTGTTTCCAAGTCAAATTCCAGGATCTTGGCTATCCATTTACTCCTCTTCCCATCAATGTCGGGTTGTACAAGGATGTCCTTCACAGAGGCTGAAGGAACGTATGCGATCACTTTTGAGTGCAAGACATAAACTCTGAAAGCTTTGAGAGATTTCACTAAGGCATAGGCATTTTCTCCATGATTTCATACCTCACCTCTGCATCTCTTAATGCCTTGTTGAAGAAGGCGATGGGTTGCTCTCACCCTTCCTCATTTTTCTGCAACAAGACCACTGCTACTGTATCAAAAGAAGCGAAAGAGAAGATTAGGAAATCTTTGGAATAGTCAGGACTAATCAGCACAAGTGCCTCAGTCAATGCCCTTTTTATTTGGACAAAAGATTCCCTGGGTCTGGCCGTCCATTTTACTTCATTTCCCTTCTTGAGCTTAGCTGTGATGTGTTTCACCAGCTCAGCAAAATTTGAGACGAATCTCCTCAAAAAATTAATCTTCCCCAAAAAGGCCTAAACTTCCTTCTTAGACCTAGGAAGCGATAGGGTCCGAATTGCCTCCACTCTGCTAGGATCAATCCTCACTCCTTCTGCTGATACTATATGGCCTAATAGCTTCCCCTCCTCCATAGAAAACAAAGATTTTTTGGGATTTATGGAAAGGCCAAACCTCCGGCACTTTGAAAAAACCTTTCTCAGGTGACAATAGTGCTCTTTTTCAGACCTAGAGAAAATTGTTATGTCATCCAGATAGATCACCACAAACCTATCTTTCTCCCCGATGAAGGCTATGTCCATGGCTCCCTGAAATGTCGCTCCTACGTTCATCAGTCCAAATGGCATTTTGTCATACATGAATGTGCCCTAAGGAGTGGTGAAGGTTGTTTTTTATCTGTCTTCAGGCATGACCGATATCTGATTATAACCAGAAAAACCGTCGATCATGGAAATCCTAGATGCACCGGTTACCATCTGCAATACTTGTTCCATGTTGGGCAGGGGATAATTGTCTTTCTTTGAGCTCCTGTTCAGGTTCCTGAAATCAACACAAAGCCTGATTTATCCACTTTTCTTCCTTACCGGAACCAAATTGGCCACCCATTCGGAATATCTCAAGGGGACGATGATCTGGGCCTCTAACAACTTCTTCACTTCTTTCTCCATGACAGGCAGCAACATGGGATTTATCTGCCTTAGCTTCTGCCTGAATGGCTTAGCCCCTTCCTTCAGTGGGATCTTTTGTTCAATGACGGATGTGTCATATGTCTTGAGGTCTTCGTAGGTCCAAGCAAACACATCAGCAAATTCTCTCAGCAACTCAATATATTCGACCCTCTGTTATGTGGTTAAACTCCTTGACAGCTTGAAAAACTTAGGCTCCTCCGGTGTGCCAATGTTGCACTCGGTTGTATCAACATCTTCACATGAAATGCTACCCTTTACTGCTACATCATTCCCATCGAACAATCTTTCTAAAGGAATTAGTCCCCTCAGAATGTGATTGCTAGGTAGTTGAATGATCTGGTGGTTAGCAATTTTATTTAAAAACACCTCAGGGTGAGGGTCATTTTCCATATCAGGATCCTGATCAATGTGCAACACATAAAATTCATCAACAGATTGGAGAAATTTCTTGATTTCCAGATCATCTTCGAATACCTTCCAATGCTTGACATTGTCCGGTACAGAGGGCCTATATTTTATTTCAACATCAGATTTGACCATAGGCGGCAGAGGAACTTTGAGCAAACTGGCTGAGACAACTAAAGAATCGAACACAGCATTATCCTCCCTTGGAATAAAAGAGATGTTGAAGGCTGAGAAGAAATTGTCAATCAGGTCCCATACTTCATTTCTGTAATTTCTGAGCCGGGGATTATTGGCACGATAGGCATTTCTGACTTGCTGGATAATTAACTCAGCATCTCCAAATATTGCTATCTCTTTAATTCCCATTTCTTTTGCAGCCCTCATACCCAGAACAAGATCTTCATACTCTGTCACATTGTTAGTGGTTTCAAATTCCAGCCTATATGACAGGGAAATGGTCTCCTGAGAAGGTGACAAAAAAAACACCCCAGCACCAGCGCCTTCCCTAGAACAGGCTCCATCAAAACACATTTTCCAGACGGAGGAGATGGGGGAAGAACATTCATGAGGAGTGGTGGGCTTCTCTTGGATTTTAAGAGGAGGCTCGGGAGCATGAGTGAGTTTTAGTAAACTGGAACCTAAATCAGTGTCCAAGGAAAAAATGGGATGATTGGTGGGATTGACTTCATCACTGATTATATAGGCCAATTGGGCTTCTCTGTATAGCCTCTTGTGTTCTCCCCCAAACACTGGGATAGTAGCATAGGTTAGGTCCATCTGCAAAGTTCCCCCCAATATTTTTATCCAAGATCTTGATAACAGCATACCAAACTTGGGGGGGACATCAGCCACTACAATATCCATGACCACACTTTTCATGGGCAACTGAAACAAGGTCACGACCAAATCTTTGATCACCCCGAGACATTGAACTTTCCTAGAGTCAAAGGAATAGATGTCATGATAGGCTCGGGTGAGTTCTAGCCCTAATTCTTCGATGACCGTTTTGGGCATGAGGTTATGAGAAGCCCCCAAATCCATCAAGCAGTTGTGTAGTACCTTGTCATGTATGTTCAAGGAAGTGTAGAAGGGAGGGGATGAGTCATTCCTGTCTTCTACCATAGGACCTAGAATAACTGCTGGCTTTTCATCTTGTAAATTGATGGTGTCTATGAGAAGGCATGAGACCTCAAACTACAAAAGCTCAGAGAAGCATTTCTTGAACCCTTCATGTTTAATTAATTCGGTTAGGGGCATAGGGATCCTGATCTTTTGGATTTCATGCTCGAAATTAAAAGAAGATGTAGGCTTCAGAATTTCTCTTATTTCGGAAACATGACTCTGGACTATGGGAGAGACAGGTTGAGGCTTCTTACCTCTGTGACTGTTTTCTACTTCATTAGCAGGTTTCTCCGTTCTAGTGGATTGCTCAGGAACATCAGGTGCTACAGTCTTTTTCTTGGACCTCAGATCATACCTGCCTTGGCCGCCACTAGTCTTGTCTTCCTTGCTCAGTTCATTTAGCTGACTGTCCATGAGAGACTCCTCGTATGTTGATTGAGTCAGATGAGGAAAAGGAGGAGTGTCTCCGAAGAAATGGATTTCAGGATCAAGCTCATATGCTTCCCCTTCTTCTCCCTCGGCCACAAAATTGTTTTGAAAAGGGGCCTGAATCTTCTGGTCTTCTCTGTCTCTTCCCCTCTCTCTTTGCACTGTTGGGGACATAATATTGTTTGGCCTCCTGAAACCTCCTTTGTTTTCGATGTTCTGAAGGCCCTTGTATGCTTGCCTCCCTTCCACCTTCATCCTCTCCATCTCTGCAGACAGAGACTTCACCATCTTGGTCAGTTCATCCACTTGAGGGTGGGGTACCGATGGTCCAGAAGTTGAGGCTTCCGACCTTCCCTTACTTCTGTCTGCGTCAGCCTTGTTTCTCAGTCTATCAGTTGCTAATACATTGGATTCCACTTCTATGGACGCATATTTCATTTGAGCTAAGGAGGTGGCTCTTCTTTCTCTGAGTAACAGACAAAAATCGGGGCCAAACGCACTAGCATAAGAAATCTTGGCTGAGGCTTCTGAAGGCTTTATTTCGGCAGGGATTTTGTTATACATCTTATTAAATATTTTGGAGAAGTAGGAGACAGACTCTCCATCCATCTTCTTCAAAGACCCGAACTCTGTCATGTAATACATGAAATCCTTCCTATCGCCCCATTGCCTCAGGAAAGCACTATCCAGGGCTTCGATCCCAGCAATAGATTTGGGAGCCAATCCTCTAAACCATTTCCTCACCACACCATCCTGGCTCTAGACGAAGACTCTCATCCAGACATCTTCATTTTCAATTTTCAGGTTATCTGCATAATTGTAGAAAGCATCCAGGTGCTCTTCTGCAGTTACGTCCCCTTCCCCAGTGAACTTAGGCATATACTTCAAGTAATCTCCAGCATGGAGAGGATTCATAGGATGGGGTAGGATTAAGGGGGCGTATCTGGCAGCGACTATGGCGTCCATTCTATTTAGAGGGGGATTAACACCAGCCATAGGAATATTAGGTGGAGGAGAGCCTGGAGGAGAAGGAGTTCATGACGGGGCTACTGGGAATGAGTCCCGAAGTGGAATGGGGAATAAAAGGGGATTTAAGGAGAAGGCTAACAGGCTCAAGTCAGCAGGTGATCCTCTTTGTGAAGGAGTGGGAAAATCATCTATGGTCTTGGGTCTACGCCAAGGTACAACTTTGGAAGAGAGGGGAGTGACAAGGATTTCTCCCTCCAATCCCAAACTGGGAGGGGAAACCTCGGTAGGAACACTCCCAAAATTCAGGAAATGGGAAACGTCTAAAGGAGGTCTATTAAGAAACTGAGGACGCGAAAATGGAGTTCCTACAGAAAGAGATGGCAGATTACCTGGTTCGGTGGTAGCATCTTTTTCTTCAGAGGCCTTTCCTTTTCTGAGAACCACCTCTAGATCAGTTTCAGGTGTAGCTAGAGGCAGTTGTGGATGAGACTGCGCGTGTCTGCCTCTGAAAGCCACAATTGTCACGGCAGGTTCGTCACAGTGGAGTCGTCACAATGGAGTCGCCAGGTGCACAGTAGCAATCTTCAAAGGCTCTGATACCTGATGCACCTTTAGAATCAGAGGTTCAATGTCGTTCACTCCCGGGGAAAATTTTCAAGTTCGTCCCTGGGAACGACGCCATAAATGTTGGCGACGGAAGTCACCCCTGGATTGCAGCAGGAGCAGAGCCCAACGACCATCAGTTTATGTCATGATTTGTTTAATGGTGTGATCGAATGGAATTTAACTCAAAACGATGTGGTTCTAACTCCGAAACTAGGCCAGGCATGCATGGGCAAGTGAGGTCTTAGATAACTTCAGACAGTGAGTTGTAGTAAGGGTGAGTAGGGGGAAGACTTGTATCAGAGAGATGCAAAGGTCTGTCATAAACATCGGTCTTCTAACAGACTGTAGGGGAAGACATCTAAACGCAATATCTTCTTACATTCAAATGCAGAAAACCAGAGAATACAATGATGCCACAATAAATCCTTTATCATAACATAATTGCATTAATTCATGCGAATCTGTCGATCACGAAATCTCTCAGTATGAGATGAAAATTAGATGGAGTAAGAAATATTGTTTGTCATAGAACAAGAAATCTCACATACAGATGCATAACCAGAAAACTAGAGTGTGTGTTAAAACTTTACAGTCGGGAGCTTCGCTCTACCATCGATAGATTACAAAATACAAAGACTGAGTCTATATACTCAGGAAAATTCACCTTACAGAGGCGTGCCCAGTCAACCAAGGCTTGGTGCCCCTTCAGGCAAACTCATACTGATATCTTTCTTCAAATGCCACCTTAACTGCGCATGGCTCCTGCGAGGAGGGTAGCTGAGCCATTAAGTGTTGAGCTAGTGTGTGCAGACTTCTCTGTCTAGTCGAGGACTTCGGCATGGTTTCTTCGGAAAAAAACGGTACGTAGGACCTCTTCGAGCAGACCGCTTTCCAGACCCTCCATTCCTCACACTTAATGAATGAAAGGAGGTTTCAACCACCCATCCTCATCTTCATTTACGCTAATCGAAAACCAGGATCAAGGTCGCATCAGATGGTGCATGGAAATCACAATGATCCTTTCGGCGACTAGACTCGATACCTTTGGCCCCTTTTTGCACAACTCTTTTATTTCTGAAGTGACCACGGGCTGTGACCTTGCGCTTATTCTCAAAGGCACTTTCGGCGTTCGCGAATGGGAAGGGGCGGATCCTTGCTCCTCATAATCGCGATGAGCGAAACGCCGAGACGACTTAATTTGGCACCACACGTCCCTCTCGTATCTGACGGTCCTGAATTCACTCGGTGATGCTGTGGGCCTGGGTCCTAGACACTCCCAACACCTCGCACATTGGGAATATGATGGATTTGTTCCTTGCGTTTCGAAGTCACGATGGGAGAAAAGGCAAGGAGCCTAATCGCGCGCGCCAGGTGTCTCCTATGGATGAACGACTGAGGCTGCTTCACGATACTGCGGGCCTGAATCTGGGTGCTTTCGGCACTTTCGGGGTTTAGGGTTTCGATATGTAGAACACCATGAACCTCTCACCCCTCGAACTTCCAAATGCTGAAACGCCGACGCGACTAGATCTCGCGCCACGCGTCCTATGGATGGACGACTGCTATCCTTCCCCGCACATAATATGGGCGCTATTTATTGCGCTAACCTGGGCGTAACTCCGCTAACCGCGATTTCCCGCTGACCACTAATCTGCTCTTAAGAAAGGATCTGGACCGTCGCTAACATAATTTCTCCCACTTACTCGCCAGGAAACCAAAAAAATGTGATTTTCCTGTGTCACGCTCGGGTGCTTCTTATGCAATTTGTAGACCTGGATACTCTTGTGTTCAAGACAAGAAATGTTACTAACACTTAGGTCATCACAAGGAACAAATCCTGGACACAATTAGTGACAACAAGAACAGTAGTCCTCTCACGAGTAAGTCCCCACAGATACCTTCTCCTTATAAAAGAGAATCTTCTTAAAAAATGGTTTCTGGAACTTGGGCGATAGAGGTAGAAACAAAAGGATTGGAGTATATCAGTGAATCTCTACCTAGTCTTTTAGGCCTTAAAAAACATGTGTCCTCAACCCTAATCTCTCTACCTATAATTGAAAAGGCTCTGGTAGAAGAAGAAACCAAGTGGGGATTTATGGAAACCCTAAATTGGAATATGAGACTAGGGGAACCTCTTAGGAATCTATTCATATAGAATCTTCAAAATATAACTTCCAACCCAAAAGAAATGAAATCCTAGACTTCCCTAGGAATGTGGTAGGGGGTTAGGGTTCCTCGATGAAAAAAAACAAAATCCAACCCAGAGAGGGAGAAAGTTATATATGTCCATGGTACATAAACAAGCATCATAAGAGGTTAGAGGTGGGGAAAAATTAGCTCTAATTGGGGATCTTAGAGCATTTTCCCCTTGTGGGGTGCTTAAAATATCTTCTCGTCCCGCAAATGTTGAGGTTTGGTCAATCCCTCAAATAAATTAGCCACCGTGAAGCTTATAGACAGATTAAAACCCTGTATTGTCCTTCTCTAGGAGACAATGATGGATGGGGAAAAAGTAATTTAGGAGCTCTCATTGAGTGGGAGGTCAACTACAATGATGTTATCGGAAGATTTGGTTGGAATATAACTAGATTGTAGAGGTCTTCATATACCCTATCTAACTCCTAGATCTTTTCAACAGGTATAGGGATAGCCTTATTCTCAATGGATATGAGTAAACAAATCTATGTTCTAAAATGTTTATGGCCCCTATTCTGATAGAGTGGCGTATCGGGACAAATTATTTAATATGGAATGTATTTAGAGTGGCCTTGTGGTGATAGGGGAAGACCTAAACTTTACATTAGGAGCTTTTAAAATTTGGGGACTTGTTTCTCACAATGACTACCTCTTAAGATATTTTATAAGAAATATGGAAGTAGCAAGATTGTTGGACATTGAACTGGAAAAACTAACTCCCACTTGGAGAAATAAGAGAATAGGAGAACAAATAATAGCCAAGAGGCTTGACTTCTTTCTGATATCATAAGGCGTATTGGACGAAGTTATTCGAGTAATACAATAGGTATCCTCAGGATGGGACTCAGAGCATAATCATGTTGTGTTAGAAGTGGTCCTTTCCTCGGAAATGCCACCTAGTCCCTTCAAGTTGAATCCATAATGGTTGAAGGTGGAAGAGTTTTTTAAAAATATCAAGGATGACAGGACATGGTGACTTTGTATTAACTATAGGGCCTTGAACACAATAACAAATAAGAACAAGCACACAATCCCCAATATTGACAAACTACTCCACCAACTCGAAGGTGCCGAGTTTTCGAGCAAGTTTGATCTTAAGTTGTGCTATGAACAAGGGTAGATCGAGCTTACTGATGCGTGGAAGAAAACCTTTTCAACTTATATCACAAGTTCAAGTATTCTCTCACTTTGCTTGGGCCTTGTACCAAGTGAGAAAGGGAGGAAAAAAGTCCAAGTATGTTTGCACTGAGACACAATAAAAATCATGAGGCATTGAACCAATTAATTTGTTCTACAATGGTCCATTTTCTTCTGGAACTACAACAACTGTTCAAAATCAAGACAAATGCCTGAAAATATGCAATCGGTGCAATCCTTAGGGAACATGGACAAATCCTTCCTTGTCATAGCGAGATGTTGTCAGGCATGGTTCACAAATACCACAACTGTGCTAACAAGAATCACTACATTGTTTAGGCATGTCAACAATGGAAGAACTATATTCTAGGAAATGAGCAAAACATGGCATTGAAAGCATTGGCATGTGTTCTACTGCCGCTCCTCCTTTCCGCTTCCTTGGCGATGAATCCATATGAACTATGGACTCTGCCAAAAAAAATAGGAGGTTAGACTTGCTGACTCCAATTAATTGCAGGGAAACAATACAATCTGCACACACAAGCAAATAGCCTGTAAATAAAAATAGCCTGTGCACACACACAAGCTCATGATACCATTTTCTTCAGTTTTCTATGTAAATCATAAAATTGTTATTCAATCCAAACTTTCTGTTTACATTAAGCTTCAACTGCCATCATTCTTACAATGCTAGAGAAGAAAGGTTAGGAGTTCGCTAATTTTCTTGCACAGGCACAGTTGATCACCTTAAACCCCATGCTAATTTTTCAAAAAGCGACTTGCAAATATGGAATACAAAGCTTTAGAAGATTTTTTGAAACCCTATTTCAAATTAGTGGAACATATCAAATACCCTTATCAAATTTCAGATAAAGTCATACTAAAAGATTTTCGGTAACATATTTTCAAATCCCATTCCTCACTCTTATGTTTTCAGCGAATTCAAATATTTTTCAATCCTCTTTTCCCCACAAACACACCAGGAAAAAAATACCCAACACCTAATAAATTAAAGAAACATTTATGTACCTCTGAAGTTTCTGTCCAAACGCCTGAAGTACCTCAAAACTATGAGTGAGGAAATCTGAATCTCACGTCCAGTGAGTGCATGCACGTGGGTTGCAGAATGACAATGATCGAAGGAATTTCAAACCCTCGATTTCACAGAGATGTTTTCCGACCACAAAGCTCGTCAAGAAATACTCCTTCCTCTCGGCTCTGAACAACACTACCAGTGTCGACGCTGGTGTTGAAACCGAATTATTCAAGAGAAAATTGTGGAGAAATTATGTGAGATGGTCGTGGGGATTTAAGCATCTGTGAGAAAATGCAAAACCCGAGAGCCTCTGCAACGCAACTTGCACTTAAACACGACGCACAATATGGAACGAAGGCAACCTGCAGAGTTATTTTTCTCAATTCCACTGGGTATATATACTGTGTATATGTCACATCCATTTCCTTCAAGTTTTGTATATATGTAATATATTTGTGCGATGTCACATTCTATAATTTTGTAGGGACTTGCGATCAATTTAAGAGGGTCAAAGTCTACCCGGTTGATGCATTAACAAAATAATAAGAAAAATTGATAAGATTTAAACAAAAAAATTATAAGAAAAATTGATAAGATTTAAAGGATTAGAGCATTTAGGTTTTCGCACTTAGCGATAGTGTTAGAGTATTTTTTCAATAAAAACTGTGTCAAAATTTACGAAATGTCTAACCTGTCCACTCTAAAAAGAACCAAAACTTATCTAGTACCATCTTAGAAGTATGCAGGCTGCATATTGATAGCATATCTAGTACCATCTTAAAAGTTATTGGATTATTTTTTCAAGATGTAGACTTAAAAAAAAATACATTAAATATTATTACAAAACAATATTTAAAATTACACATACTCAAAATTATATAGTATTAATTTTTTTTTTAAAATAAATATTATATATTTTTAAAAATCACCAATAAAAGAGTCAAATCTATTTTAAGAAAACAAGTGGTTTTGGGGCCCATGGTATTGGTGACCCATGGTTTTTGTGTCCCATGGTTTTAAGTAAACAAGTGGTTTTGGGGGGCATGGTATTGGTGGCCCATGGTTGTTGTGTCACATGGTTTTGGTAGCCCGTAGGGTTACATGTAATGAAGTCTTTAAAAGGAAAAAAATAATTATTAAATATTTTTAAAATTAAATTCTAATCCTTAGCCTTAAACAACATCCATTTCAAACCCCACTGCTCATTTAGGTTTGTAGATGACACTTGATGGCACTTTTGTTAGGCCATTTCTACTCTGTTGTTTTAATTCTCAAGGGTCACCTTCCTGTCCAATTCTTTAAATACAAAACCTTGGCACTCCTTTCCTACATATGATCTTTTTGTTGTCCTTGATGATGGGTGGAGTGTCCACTCTAAACATTGAACGTTTCCGAAAACCATGTACACAGTGCTCATCCAGAAATACTCCTAGTATTAATTCGATTGGAGAGGTAAATAGGGTTTTAGAGAGTAGGTGGAAGTGGGGTCCCAAAAATCGTTTCTTGAAGAAACATCATGTTGACTTTGATGCTAGAATTGTTTGAGTGGAAATAATTCCAATTTGGGTTCGAATACCCAGTCTACCACTTGTTTTATGGTTGGAGGATGTGTTTGCAGAAACATGTAACTCACTTGGTTTGTATTATGAAGTTGATTTATCTTTTCAGGACACTGGGAACATCAGGATGGCCAAAATACTAGTGGGTTCAAAAACTAGCAAAGACTTGGTAAATGAATTGGTTATCCAGAGATGTAAAGACAATTATTAGATAACTCTAGATTATGAAGGTTTACCCTTCAGATGTGGTCGATGTCATAGATATGGGCATTTAGCAGTGGACTGTAATTGTCCTACTTAGAAGAAGGTACGAGATCGAAGAAAAAAACCTCAAGTATTGGGGGTGGAATTTCTAGAATTTCCTCCAAACACTCACCGAGGAAGAAGTTATAACTAAAAAGAGGCACTCAGAAGGGCCCATAGACGAGATATTGGAACTAGTAGAGTAACCTTCGTCCTTAGGTCACCACAAGGAACAAATCCTGGACACAATTAGTGACAACAAGGATTGTAGTCCTCTCACAAGTAAGTCCCCACAAATACCTTCTCCTTATAAAAGAAAATCTTCTTAAAAAATGGTTTCTGGAACTTGGGCATTAGAGGTAGAAACAAAAGGATTGGAGTATATCAGTGAATCTCTACCTAGTCTTTCAGGCCTTAAAAAACATGTTTCCTCAACCCTAATCTCTCTACCTATAATTGAAAAGGCTCTGGTAGAATAAGAAACGCAAGTGGGGATTTATGGAAACCCTAAATTGGAATATGAGACTAGGTGAACCTCTTAGGAATCTATTCATATAGAATCTTCAAAATATAACTTCCAACCCAAAAGAAGCAAAATCCTAGACTTCCCTAGGAATGTGGTAGGGGGTTAGGGTTCCTCGATGAAAAAAAACAAAAGCCAACCCAGAGAGGGAGAAAGTTCTATATGTCCATGGTACATAAACAAGCATCATCAGAGGTTATATGTGGGGAAAAATGATCTCTAATTGGGGATCTTAGAGCATTTTCCCCTTGTGGGGTGCTTAAAATATCTTCTCATCCCTCAATTGTTGAGGGTTGGTCAATCCCTCAAATAAATTAGCCACCACGAAGCTGATAGAGACATTAAAACCCTTTATTGTCCTTCTCCAGGAGACAATGATGGATGGGGAAAAAGTAATTTAGGAGCTCTCATTGAGTGGGAGGTCAGTTATAGTGATGTTATCGGAAGATTTGGTTGGAATATAACTAGATGGTGGAGGTCTCCATATACCCTATCTATCTCCTAGATATTTTAAACGGGTATAGGGATAGCCTTATCCTCAATGGATATGGGTAAACAGATCTATGTTCTAAAATGTTTATGGCCCCTATTATGATAGAGTGGAGTATTGGGTCAAATTCTTTAATATGGAATGTATTTAGAGTGGCCTTGTTGTGATAGGGGAAGACCTAAACTTTACATTAGGAGCTTCTAAAATTTGGGGACTTGTTTCTCACAATGACTACCTCTTAAGATATTTCATAAGAAATATGGAAGTTGCAGGATTGTTGGACATTGAACTGGAGAAACGAACTCCCACTTGGAGAAATAAGAGAATAGGAGAACAAATAATAGCCAAGAGGCTTGACTTCTTTCTGATATCATAAGGCGTGTTGGACGAAGTTATTCGAGTAATACAATAGGTAGCCTCGGGATGGGACTCAGACCATAATCATGTTGTGTTAGAGGAGGTCCTTTCCTAGGAAATGCCACCTAGTCCCTTCAAGTTGAATCCATAATGGTTGAAGGTTTTAGAGTTTGTTAAAAATATCAAGGATGAAAGAACATGGTGACTTTGTATTAACTATATAGCCTTGAACACAATCGCAATTAAGAACAAGCACACAATCCCCAAGATTGACAAACTACTCAACCAACTCAAAGGTGCCAAGTTTTCGAACAAGTTTGATCTTAAGTTATGCTATCAACAAGGGTAGATCGAGCTTACTGATGCGTGGAAGAAAAAATTCAAGTCTAAGGAAAGTGTCTTTGAGTGGTTGGTCATGTTGTTTCGCTTGACCAATGCACCAACAACATTCATGATGATGATGATGGATGAAATTTGTGTCCATTCACCAACTCTTTTTTGGTCATCTACTTGGACAACGACTTCATCTATTTGTGTCCATTCACCAAGTAATGTCATTGACAAGGTGGACCTATTTTGTGATTGTGACCTACGTACAAACATTCATGCTAAGCGTGTTTTCGCAATTGATGCCCAATAGTGGTTCAATGGTTCAAAGGTCGTACAATGTGCAAGCACTAGCGTATTGCAATAAGTCAGAGATCATTATTGGGCAGCAAGGGGAGGACATGGTGATTCTTAGTATTAGATAAGTGTCCATGTTAGCTTCTTGCAATCTCGATGCACAACAAAAGCAAGGACTATACAAAGGCTCTTGTATTGTTATTTTGTTTCATTCCGAGAGTTCATCACTATTGTTCATCTTATTTATCTATTTATTTAAATTAATTTTATTGTTAAATTTTCTAAGTATTTATTTAATTCATATCTTTGTCTATTTAACACTCATTATTCTATTAATTAAATGATTTAACTTGATTATTTATTATAATAATAACAAGACTATTTTAAAATGAGAAAACTTTTTAGATCTAAATTAGTATCAGCCAATCAATCTTTTTATAGTCAGGATTTCACACAAATTGTGATTAAATTAGACAAAGTGATGTATATTGCTAAGAACCCACTCTCAGTTTCATAATTTTTGTTGGATCACTATGAAACTCATTTTAATTTTGAATTCCAATTATATATTAACTCATTTTAATTCTGAATTCCAGCTATATATTTACTCTAATGTCTCATCCATTCTTCATGACTTTGAGGTACATGTCTGTCCCAACTACGTTTCTTTGTAATTTTGGAGAATAATCATTCCATAAACAAAAAATTAGGATGTCCTTTTATAAGAAATATGGAAGTAGCAAGATTGTTGGACATTCAACTGGAAAAACTAACTCCCACTTGGAGAAATAAGAGAATAGGAGAACAAATAATAGCCAAGAGGCTTGACTTCTTTCTGATATCATAAGGCGTATTGGACGAAGTTATTCGAGTAATACAATAGGTAGCCTTGGGATGGGACTCGGACCATAATCATGTTGTGTTAGAAGTGGTCCTTTCCTCGGAAATGCCACCTAGTCCCTTCAAGTTGAATCCATAATGGTTGAAGGTGGAAGAGTTTGTTAAAAAGATCAAGGATGACAGGACATGGTGACTTTGTATTAACTATAGAGCCTTGAACACAATAACAAATAAGAACAAGCACAC
>ML795728.1:140576-160892 GCA_009831015.1 Picea engelmannii | reverse complement strand
ATAGTCAGGATTTCACACAAATTGTGATTAAATTAGACAAAGTGATGTATATTGCTAAGAACCCACTCTCAGTTTCATAGTTTTTGTTGGATCAATGTGAAACTCATTTTAATTTTGAATTCCAATTATATATTAACTCATTTTAATTCTGAATTCCAACTATATATTTACTTTAATGTCTCATCCATTCTTAATGACTTTGAGGTACATGTCCGTCCCAACTACGTTTCTTTGTAATTTTGGAGAATAATCATTCCATAAACAAAAAATTAGGATGTCCTTTTGTGAGCATGGAAATGCCTCAATGCTCTTTGCAAGGATTCTCCCCACCTGCATAGCCTTAACATTTGGAAATGTCAATATATTTATAACCTTGTTATTTCAAAATGTAAAATATAGTATTAAAAAAATTTGTAAAATAAATATTATATATTTTTAAAAATCACCAATAAAAGAGTCAAATCTATTTTAAGTAAACAAGTGGTTTTTGGGCCCATGGTATTGTTGACCCATGGTTTTTGTGTCCCATGGTTTTAAGTAAACAAGTTGTTTTGGGGGCCATGGTATTGGTGGCCCATGGTTTTTGTGTCAAATGGTTTTGGTAGCCTGTAGGGTTACATGTAATGAAGTCTTTAAAAGGATTTTTTTTTTTATTAAATAGTTTTAAAATTAAATTCTAATCCTTAGCCTTAAAAAACTTTCATTTCAAACCCAAATGATCATTTAGGTTTTTAGATGACACTTGATGGCACTTTTGTTAGGCCATTTCTACTCTGTCGTTTTAATTCTCAAGGGTCACCTTCCTATCCAATTCTTTAAATACAAAACCATGGCACTCCTTTCCTACATATGATCTTTTTGTTGTCCTTGATGATGGGTGGAGTGTTCACTCTAAACATTGAACGTTTCCGAAAACCATGTACACAATGCTCATCCAGAAATACTCCTAGTATTAATTCGATTGGAGAGGTAAATAAGGTTTTAGAGAGTAGGTGGAAGTGGGGTCCCAAAAATCGTTTCTTGAAGAAACATCATGTTGACTTTGATGCTAGAATTGTTTGAGTGGAAATAATTCAAATTTGGGTTCGAATTCCCAGTCTACCACTTGTTTTATGGTTGGAGGATGTGTTTGCAGAAACATGTAACTCACTTGGTTTGTATTATGAAGTTGATTTATCTTTTCAGGACACTGGGTACTTCAGGATGGCCAAAATACTAGCGGGTTCAAAAACTAGCAAAGGCTTGGTAAATGAATTGGTTATCCAAAGAGGTAAAGACAATTATTAGCTAACTCTAGATTATGAAGGTTTACCCTTCAGATGTGGTCGATGTCATAGATATGGGCATTTAGCAGTGGACTGTAATTGTCCTACTTAGAAGAAGGTACTAGATCAAAGAAAAAAACCTTAAGTATTGGGGGTGGAATTTCTAGAATTTCCTCCAAACACTCACGGAGGAAGAAGTTATAACTAAAAAGAGGCACTCGGAAGGGCCCATAGATGGGATATTGGAACTAGTAGAGTAGCCTTCATCCTTAGGTCACCACAAGGAACAAATCCTAGACACAATTAGTGACAACAAGGATTGTAGTCCTCTCACGAGTAAGTTCCCACATATTCCTTCTCCTTATAAAATAGAATCTTCTTAAAAAGTGTTTTCTGGAACTTGGGCGTTAGAGGTAGAAACAAAAGGATTGGAGTATATCAGTGAATCTCTACCTAGTCTTTCAGGCCTTAAAAAACATGTGTCCTCAACCCTAATCTCTCTACCTATAATTTAAAAGGCTCTGGTAGAAGAAGAAACACAAGAGGGGATTTATGGAAACACTAAATTGGAATATGAGACTAGGGGAGCCTCTTAGGAATCTATTCATATAGAATCTTCAAAATATAACTTCCAACCCAAAAGAAACGGAATCCTAGACTTCCCTAGGAATGTGGTAGGGGGTTAGTGTTCCTCAATGAAAAAAAACAAAAGAAAAGCTAGAGAGGGAGAAAGTTCTATATGTCCATGGTACATAAACAAGCATCACCAAAGGTTAGATGTGGGGAAAAATGATCTCTAATTGGGGATCTTAGAGCATTTTCCCCTTGCGGGGAGCTTAAAATATCTTCTCGTCCCTCAATTGGTTAGGGTTGGTCAATCCCTCAAATAAATTAGCCACCATGAAGCTTATAGAGACATTAAAACCCTTTATTGTCCTTCTCCAAAAGAGAATGATGGATGGGGAAAAAGTAATTTAGGAGCTCTCATTGAGTGGGAGGCCAGTTACAGTGATGTTATCGAAAGATTTGGTTGGAATATAACTAGATGGTGGAGGTCTTCATAATCCCTATCTAAATCCTAGATCTTTTCAACAATTATAGGGATAGCCTTATCATCAATGGATATGGGTAAACAAATCTATGTTCTAAAATATTTATGGCCCCTATTCTGATAGAGTGGAGTATTGGGACAAATTATTTAATATGGAATGTATTTAGAGTGGCCTTGTGGTGATAGGGGAAGACCTAAATTTTACATTAGGAGCTTCTAAAATTTGGGGACTTGTTTCTCACAATGACTACCTCTTAACATATTTTATAAGAAATATGGAAGTAGCAGGATTGTTGGACATTGATCTGGAAAAACTAAGTCCCACTTGGAGAAATAAGAGAATAGGAGAAGAAATAATAGCCAAGAGGATTGACTTCTTTCTGATATCATAAGGCGTATTGGACGAAGTTATTCAAGTAATACAATAGGTAGCCTCGGGATGGGACTCAGGCCATAATCATGTTGTGTTAGAAGTGGTCCTTTCCTAGGAAATGCCACCTAGTCCCTTCAAGTTGAATCCATAATGGTTGAAGGTGGAAGAGTTTGTTAAAAAGATCAAGGATGAAATAACATGTTGACTTTGTATTAACTATATAGCCTTTAATACGATCGCAATTAAGAACAAGCACACAATCCCCAAGATTGACAAACTACTCGACCAACTCAAAGGTGCCATGTTTTCGAACAAGTTTGATCTTAAGTTATGCTATCAACAAGGGTAGATCGAGCTTATTGACGCGTGGAAGAAAAACTTCAAGTCTAAGGAATGTGTCTTTGAGTGGTTGGTCATGTTGTTTCGCTTGACCAATGCACCAACAACATTCATGATGATGATGATGAATGAAATTTGTGTCCATTCACCAACTCTTTTTTGGTCATCTACTTGGACAACGACTTCATCTTCCCAGAAACAAGGGAAGAGCATTTGAAGCACATTCAATGGCAAGTTATGAGTGCTACGTGACAACACGAGTTACATAAAATCTACAAAAGTGTTGATATGCAACAAATCCAATATCTATGAAAGAATATGGTTGGGCATGGAGTGGATGTGGACCCAATCCAAATCCAATTCATATGCCACTGGTTGATCCTAAAGATACTTGGAGAGTTGCAAAACTTCTTGGACCTTTTCAACTTCTATCGCAAGTTCAAGTATTCTCTCACTTTGCTTGGCCCTTGAACCAGGTGAGAAAGGGAGGAAAAGAGTCCAAGTATGTTTGCACTGAGACACAACAAAAATCATGAGGCATTGAACCAATGACTTTATTCTACAATGGTCCTTGTTCTTCTGAAACTACAACAACTTTTCAAAATCAAGACAAATGCCTGAAATTATGCAATTGGTGCAATCCTTAGGGAACATGGACATATGATTCCTTGTCATAGTGAGATGTTGTCAGGCATGGTTCGCAAATACCAGAACTATGTTAACAAGATTCACTACATTGTCTAGGCATGTCAACAATGGAAGAACTATATTCTAGGAAATGAGCAAAACATGACATTGAAAGCATTGGAAACTCAAAGCATCAACAAATTTAATCATTTGCATTGACAATGTAGTTTATAGACAAGTAATGTCATTGACAAGGTGGACCTATTTCGTGATTGTGACCTACGTACAAACATTCATGCTAAGCGTGTTTTCACCATTGATGCCCAATAATGGTTCAATGGTTCAAAGGTTGTACAATGTACAAGCACTAGCGTATTGCAATAAGTAAGATATCATTATTGGGAAGCAAGGGGAGGACATGGTGATTCTTAGTATTAGATAAGTGTGCATGTTATCTTCTTGCAATCTCCATGCACAACAAAATCAAGGACTATACAAAGGCTCTTGTATTGTTATTTTGTTTCATTCCGAGAGTTCATCATTATTGTTCATCTTATTTATCTATTTATTTAAATTAATTTTATTGTTAAATTTTCTAAGTATTTATTTAATTCATAGCTTTGTTTATTTAACAATCATTATTTTATTAATCAAATGATTTAACTTGATTATTTATTATAATAATAAGAAGATTGTTTTAAAATGAGAAAACTTTTTAGATTTGAATTAGTATCAACCAATTAATCTTTTTATAGTCAGGATTTCACACAAATTGTGATTAAATTAGACAAAGTGATGTATATTGCTAAGAACCCACTCTCAGTTTCATCGTTTTTGTTGGATCACTGTGAAACTCATTTTAATTTTGAATTCCAATTATATATTAACTCATTTTAATTCTGGATTCCAACTATATATTTACTTTAATGTCTCATCCATTCTTCATGACTTTGAGGTACATGTCCGTCCCAACTACGTTTCTTTGTAATTTTGGAGAATAATCATTCCATAAACAAAAAATTAGGATGTCCTTTTGTGAGCATGGCAATGCCTCAACACTCTTTGCAAGGGTTCTCCCCACCTGCATAGCCTTAACATTTGGAAATGTCAATATATTTATAACCTTTATATTTCAAAATGTAAATATTTTTAAATTTTATAGAGAATAGGTAGCTTTTTTATGATTTAGTAAAAAATGTTTTTTCTCCTATAATTTACTCAGAAGTCTTCCTTTCTTTCATGGAAGATAATAAAATTCCATTATTTCATCAGCACTAAGTTGATATAGAAATTAAGACATGAAATCTTAAAATGGATAACAAAGTCTTCTTGAAAATAAGTTGATAGGACGAGTGTAAGAGTTTAACATGGATAATGGAATGGAGACTATTTTATAAATAGTTGGTAAAGTCTTTATCCTTGGGTAGGAAAAGTGTAAGATTTAAATCTAAGTTCCGAGGTTAAATTGACAATCTAAAAATATTTATGGATATTTTAAAAAAATATGGAGAACGTTTAAACCTACTTGTGTTAAAGTGAACAATATAAAATATTTACACATATTATACAAAATGTGTCTCCTAAACAATGCATGCTATTATGTTCCCTCGGGTGTGTAACATTAGTACCTTTTGGGGACTCTTCCAATGTAACCATGATCAAATTTTAGCGAGGGATTGTAAACATCATAAAAATTGTTATTCAATCGAAACTTTATGTTTACATTAAGCTTCAATTGCCATCATTCTTACAATGCTAGCGAATAAAGGTTACGAGTTCCCAAATTTTCCTTCAAAACAAAACGTGCAGAGGCACAGTTGATCACCTTTAACCCCACGTTAATTTTGCAAAAAATGACTTGCAAATATTGTATACAAAGCTTCAGAAAATTTTTCGAAACCCTATTTCAAATTCGTGGAACATATCAAATATCGTTCTCAAATTTTAGATAAAGCCATACTAAAAGATTTTCGGTACCATCTTTTCAAATCCGATTCCTCACTCTTATGTCTTCAGTGAATTCAAATATTTTTCAATCCTCCTTTCCCCACAAACACACCAGAAAAAAAATACCCAACACCTAATAAATTAATGAAACAGTTATGTACCTCTGAAATTTCTGTCCAAACGCCTGAAGTACCTCAAAACTATGAGTGAGGAAATCTGAATTTCACGTCCAGTGATTTCATGCACGTGGGTCGCAGAACGACAATGGCCAAAGGAATTTGAAACCCTCGATTTCACAGAGATGTTTTCCGACCACCAACACTCGTCAAGAAATACTCCTTCCTCTCGGCTCTGAACAACACTACGAGTGCCCACGCTGGAAACCGTGCAGAAACTGAATTATTCAAGAGAAAATTGTGGAGAAATCCCATGCGATGGTCATGGGGATTTAAGATTATGTGAGAAAATTCAGAACCCGAGAGTCTCTGCAACGCAACTTGCACTTAAACACGACACAAAATATGGAACGAAGGCAACCTGCAGAGTTATTTTTCTCAATTCCACTTGGTATATATACTATGTATATGTCGCATCCATTTCCTACAAGTTTTGTATATATGTAATATATTCGTGTGATATGTCACATTTGATAATTTTTTAGGGACTCGCCATCAATTTAAGGGGGTCAAAGTCTACCCGGTTGATGCACTAAAAAAATAATAAGAAAAATTGATCAGATTTAAAAAAAAAAATTATAAGAAAAATTGATAAGATTTAAAGGATTAGAGCATTTAGGTTTTCACACTTAGAGATAGTGTTAGAATATTTTTTTCGATTCTAATCCTTAGCCTTAAACGACTTTCATTTCAAACCCAAATGCTCATTTAGGTTTGTAGATGACACTTGATGGCACTTTTGTTAGGCCATTTCTACTCTGTCGTTTTAATTCTCAAGGGTCACCTTCTTGTCCAATTCTTTAAATACAAAACCTTGGCACTCCTTTCCTACATATGATCTTTTTGTTGTCCTTGATGATGGGTGGAGTGTCCACTCTAAACATTGAACGTTTCTAAAATCCATGTACACATTGCTCATCCAGAAATACTCCTAGTATTAATTCGATTGGAGAGGTAAATAAGGTTTTAGAGAGAAGGTGGAAGTGGGGTCCCAAAAATTGTTTCTTGAAGAAACATCATGTTGAATTTGATGCTAGAATTGTTTGAGTGGAAATAATTCCAATTTGCGTTTGAATTCCCAGTCTACCACTTGTTTTATGGTTGGAGGATGTGTTTGTAGAAACATGTAACTCACTTGGTTTGTATTATGAAGTTTATTTATCTTTTTAGGACACTGGGAACTTTAGGATGGACAAAATACTAGTGGGTTCAAAAACTAGCAAAGCCTTGGTAAATGAATTGATTTTCCAGAGAGGTAAAGACAATTATTAGCTAACTGTAGATTATGGAGGTTTACCCTTCAGATGTGGTCGATATCATAAATATGGGCATTTAGCATTGGGCTGTAATTTTCCTACTTAGAAGAAGGTACTAGATCAAAGAAAAAAACCTTAAGTATTGGGGGTGAAATTTCTAGAATTTCCTCCAAAGACTCACCGAGGAAGAAGTTATAACTAAAAAGAGGCACTCGGAAGGGCCCATAGACAAGATATTGGAACTAGTAGAGTAGCCTTCATCCTTAGGTCACCACAAGGAACAAATCCTGGACACAATTAGTGACAACAAGGATTGTAGTCCTCTCACGAGTAAGTCCCCACAGATACCTTCTCCTTATAAAAGAGAATCTTCTTGAAAAATGGTTTCTGGAACTTGGGCGTTAGAGGTAGAAACAAAAGGATTGGAGTATATCAGTGAATCTCTACCTAGTCTTTCAGGCCTTAAAAAACATGTGTCCTCAACCCTAATCTCTCTACCTATAATTGAAAAGGCTCTAGTAGAAAAAGAAACGCAAGAGGGGATTTATGGAAACCCTAAATTGGAATATGAGACTAGGGGAACCTCTTAGGAATCTATTCATATAGAATCTTCAAAATATAACTTTGAACCCAAAAGAAACAGAATCCTAGACTTCCCTAGGAATGTGGTAGGGGGTTAGGGTTCCTCGATGAAAAAAAACAAAAGCCAACCCATAGAGGGAGAAAGTTCTATATGTCCATGGTACATAAACAAGCATCATCAGGGGTTAGATGTGGGGAAAAATTATCTCTAATTGGGTAGCTTAGAGCATTTTCCCCTTGTGGGGTGCTTAAAATATCTTCTCGTCCCTCAGTTGTTGAGGGTTGGTCAATCCCTCAAATAAATTAGCCACCAGGAAGCTTATAGAGACATTAAAACCCTTTATTGTCCTTCTCCAAAAGACAATGATGGATGGGGAAAAAGTAATTTAGGAGCTCTCATTGACTGGGAGGTCAGTTACAGTGATGTTATCGGAAGATTTGGTTGGAATATAACTAGATGGTGGAGGTCTTCATATACCCGATCTAACTCCTAGATCTTTTCAACAATTATAGGGATAGCCTTATCCTCAATGGATATGGATAAACAAATCTATGTTCTAAAATGTTTATGGCCCCTATTCTGATAGAGTGGAGTATTGGGACAAATTCTTTAATATGGAATGTATTTAGAGTGGCCTTGTGGTGATAGGCGAAGACCTAAACTTTACATTAGGAGCTTCTAAAATTTGGTGACTTGTTTCTCACAATGACTACCTCTTAAGATATTTTATAAGAAATATGGAAGTAGCAGGATTCATGGACATTGAACTGGAAAAACTAACTCCCACTTGGAAAAATAAGAGAATAGGAGAAGAAATAATAGCCAAGAGGCTTGACTTTTTTCTGATATCATAAGGCGCATTGGACGAAGTTATTCAAGTAATACAATAGGTAGCCTCGGGATGGGACTCAAACCATAATCATGTTGTGTTAGAAGTGGTCCTTTCCTAGGAAATGCCACCTAGTCCCTTCAGGTTGAATCCATAATGGTTGAAGGTGGAAGAGTTTGTTAAAAAGATCAAGGATGAAAGAACATGGTGACTTTGTATTAACTATATAGCCTTGAACACGATCGCAATTAAGAACAAGCACACAATCCCCAAGATTGACAAACTACTCGACCAACTCAAAGGTGCCAAGTTTTCGAACAAGTTTGATCTTAAGTTATGCTATCAACAAGGGTAGATCGAGCTTACTGACGCATGGAAGAAAAAATTCAAGTCGAAGGAAAGTGTCTTTGAGTGGTTGGTCATGTTGTTTCGCTTGACCAATGCACCAACAAAATTCATGATGATGATGATGGATGAAATTTGTTTCCATTCACCAACTCTTTTTTGGTCATCTACTTGGACAACGACTTCATCTTCCAAGAAACAAGGGAAGAGCATTTGAAGCACATTCAATGGAAAGTTATGAGTGCTATGTGACAATACGAGTTACATAAAATCTACAAAAGTGTTGATATGCAACAAATCCAATATCTATGACACAATATGGTTGGGCATGGAGTGTGTTAGCGTCAGAAGTTACTCCTGGATTGTGCTCAGGAGAAGAGCCCAACACCCATCAGTTTTATGTCACAATTTGTTTAATGGGTTGATTGAATGGGTAAAGACCCAAGAAGATATAGCTTTAACTCACGAAACCGGGCTTGGTATGTAGAAAGTAAGGGAGGTCTTGATCCAACTTCCGTCAGTAAATGGATTAAAGGGTGGTAGATGGAAGACTTGTGAGAAGGGCGAGCAAGACTACCTCGGGTGACAGGCCTTCAAAAGCTTGAGGGTGAAAAACTTAGAAGACAAGATCCTCTTGGACACGAGCTTCAAGGAGCTGAGGGGTGACTCGACTGGATCCTCCAATTTCGAGTCGTTCAACGCTAAGAAAATCAAAGGAACCGATTAGAAACAATGCAACTGTTATAGTGATCCAACCTACATCATCCTATAACAGCTACAACTCGACTGGATCCTCCAATTCTGAGCTGTTCTAACATAGTAAACAAAGAGATGGAAAAGAGGCTAACATCCATAAAGTAAGAAGTCTCAAATGCCTTGTACATTAACCAGAGCGGTTAGCGCTTTATCAAAAATTTACAATCGGGAGCCTTGCTCAACCATCGATCCTTGCAAAAATGGCCAAAATGCCTACATATACTCAAAACAAAACACAACAACGAAAACGAGACACTGCAATTAAAACATTGCGTCTGCATGTCTTCCGACAGTCTGAGCATGTAGGCTCTGGACGATCGTGCGCCTTTTCCAGATGCCATCATATTTTAGACTGTCCTTTTATAGGTGAGTCGACGTCAATTAGTCCTTTGCCGAACCTTCCTCTTTATGGTGGAGATGACGCTCAACCACCAGCAACAATCGCCATAACTGCATTCTTGGGACTAGGGACGTCCTCAGTCAACTCTGCCTTCTGGGACATGGAGGTCTCCTAATGGTGCCACCTGGATCAACCGAACGGTCTTTCTTTGGACGCTACTTCGCTGGACTGCTACGAGGGATCGCTATGGTGGATTTGGACGAGGGTGTGATGGGGTTTAAAGGCGTGAACACTTTGGAGGTGATGAAGAAGAAATGGGAGTTGTGACATCAGCTGAGGAATGCCACGCGGTCTGAATAAGATAGAGGAGGAAGGAGCACAGAGTGCGGGAGTACAAGAGGAGGTGACTGGGAATGAGAGGGACACATGGCAGGAGATGAGAGGACGACGAGCTGAGGAGGTGCCATGTAGATGGAGAGAGGGAAGTTGGATAGATGACAGGGGAAAAGGGAGGCGGTAGGTGGAAAATAGGAGGCAATGGGGAGAATGATACCAAAGGTGACACATCAGGCAAGGGGCCCCACAATAATAACACATCATTTTGGACTCCCCCCCTTTAAGTCTAATGCACCCGAGTTTCATCGATGGATGGACGACTGAGATGACTTCGACGCTTTCACTATGAAAATCCCGAATGGCCCCACCTGTGGCTCAGATCTGCGTCGCGTGTTCTTTAGATGAAAGATCGAGATGGCTTTGTCATTTAAAGGGGGCTACCTCCATTCCCGGGCTCGCTTAACGTGACCTGGTGCTAGGACCATGGGCTCGGCTTTGAAGAGCACTTATCGACATTTCGGGGTTCAGGGTTTCGAGATGTAAAATGACGAGGAGCTCTTACCCCTCGAATCCCCAAATGCCGACATGACATGATCGCGCACCACGTGTCCTTTTGGATGGACGGTCAAGATCCTTCATGAATGTATATGGACACTACCCATCGAGCTAATCCCGGAATAACTCCGCTAACCGCGATTTGCCGCCGACCATCGATCTGCTCCTATGGACGAATCTGGGCCATTGACAACATAATTTCGCCCGCTCACTTGATTTTTAGCCTGAAATGGGGCTTTATGTGCTACGCTTGGGCGTTCTTCATGCAACCTGTAGACCTGGATTCTCTCGAGCCCAATACAAGAATTGTCGCTAACATTAGGCTCCATGGGGGATAGAGTCGTCCCTGTGTTTCTCTAAGAACTCATTCCACAGCTTCAGTGCCTTGCTGTTGGGCTATGGAGTCAGGCTCAAAACATCCCGCTGCTGAAAATACAGGTCGAAAAATGAAAGTAACAAAATAAAGATACATGCTCAAAGGAGCTTATTTATATACAATCCTAAACTAATAAAACATTTTACATGGGGCTAGGTGAAAGTAGACTTCCACCATATCCAATCAAGTAAATTCTTGAAGGGAAGCTCTTTATTTCTGTCGATGATCACCAGCAGATGGTGTAACCATGACAGTATAATGGCTACACTCTTCAACTTCTCCTCAATGGTTGAAGTTGATATGGAATAGGGGGGATCCAAGGCATAAAGGACACGCCACTCCATGTATTCGCTGACAAGATCATAGAATGAGTGGAAAACCTTGTGAAGAGGGTAGCAACAGGCCTGCTCTGCTCCACAACTACTCCTACAGGGCTGAACTTCATGAGTCTGCATAGGTTCCACTGGTTCTTTCTGCTCCTCTTCTTGGCTCTCCCCCAGGTTTGATTCATATTTATCATAAATAGGGACCATGGGGTGGTTCTACTTGCTGACTGGCTCTTCAGTATCTTTATAGTGATCAAATGTAGGATAAGCTTGCTGCTCATCATCACTATAATATACATCAAAAAGGGGGTGTCCTTCATTGATATGGTCCTCCTCCAAAACAATGATCCCGTAAAAAAATTTTGTTTTAGGGATAGTGGGACCTGCTGGTTCTGGCTGCTCATACATAATCTTTTTCTCTTTAATCCCAGGTAAAAATATATCGTGAGAGACCCCCTGGAGGAAAACAGAAGAATCCTCTTCCACAACTAACCCCTCTTTTAAAAAGAGAGGGTCTTCGTCATCATGAGAAGAGCTGCTAGGAACATCTGCTTCAACCTGATGGCTACACTTTTCTCTATAAACTCACATTTTCCATAAGAGGCATGTTGATCGTTATGAATATCTAAAAGAATAGAGGCATCTGATATAATGTCAGATGCTTCCGTTCTAGGGATAACACAATTAATATCATTCAACACCTCTATATTTTCATGTCAAATGATTTCCTCCACAGTAAAAGCTTCATCATGGACTTGGTCTTCAGGGCCAGCAGAGGCTTCATGAAGCGAAGAAAACTCCTCACAACAGTTTTCATACAAACAATCAGCTGGAAAATAATCTTTACAAAATGAATTGAAAGCTGTATGAAAACCTGTTAAAGAGTGGATGCTTGCAGCGGGAAGAGACTGACACCATTCAAGAGCAACTCCCTTCAATGAATACCTGAAGAGATTAATCTAGACATCTTCATGCATGATATTAAGTCGATGAATAACCTCATGAAAGTCCAGTAAATGCTCAGCTGGTACCTCCCAGCTCTTTGCGTGAAATTCAGGGAGGAAATTTTCCCATATGTCTCTATCAGGAAGTGCATTAGGAAAACCAACTATCTGAGAAAAGTCACAGAAAGCAAACCTTTGAGCCAGAATTTTCTCCATATCGAACCAGTGGAGTCGCCAATCGATCCTCGAATCATGGAGTCGTCAGGTGAAAGATGCGCAGCTTCAAATGTGCCTGGTCCTTGTTCACCATCAAAGGCTAGATATTAACGTTGTCGTTACCCCAGGAAGCTTCTCAGGCTGAGAAAGCAGCCGCTGAAACCTTCTCGAGAAAGCTCCTTTGGGTTATCTTTCAGGTGTGCCAACAGTAGCCACAACTGAAACAGTGAAGTGGAAACAATGGAGTCGCCAGGTGCACAGTAGCAATCTTGAAAATTCTGATATCTGATGCACCTTCAGAATCAGTTAATCGTTGTCGTTCAATCCCAGGGAAAATTTTCAACTTCGTCCCCAGCAACGGCGCCAGAAATGTTAGCGTCAGAAGTCACTCCTGGATTGCTTGCAGGAGCAGAGCCCAATGCCCATCAGTTTTATGTCACGATTTGTTTAATGGGGTGATCAAATGGGTAAAGACACAAGAAGATATAGCTTTAACTCAGGAAACCAGGCTTGGTATGTAGAAAGCAAGGGAGGTCTTGATCCAACTTCCGTCAGTAAATGGATTAAAGGGTGGTAGATGGATGACTTGTGAGAAGGGCGAGCAATACTACCTCGGGTGACAGGCCTTCGAAAGCTTGAGGGTGAAAAACTCAGAAGCCAAGATCCTCTTGGTCACGAGCTTCAAGGAGCTGAGGGGTGACTCGATTGGATCCTCCAATTCCGAGTCGTTCAGTGCTAAGAAAATCACAGGAACCTATTAGAAACAATGCAAATGTTACAGTGATCCAACCTACATCATCCTATAACAGCTACAACTCGATTGGATCCTCCAATTTCAAGCTGTTCTAACACAGTAAACAAAGACATGGAAAAGAGGAGGACATCCATAAAGTAAGAAGTCTCAAATGCCTTGTACATTAACCAGAGCGGCCAATGCTTTATCAAAACTTTACAATCAGGAGCCTTGCTCAACCATCGATCCTTGAAAAAATGGCCAAAATGCTTACATATACTCAAAACAAAACATAACAGTGAAAACAAGCCACTGCAATTAAAACATTTTGTCTGCATGTCTTCTGACAGTCTGCGCATGCAGACTCTGGACAATCGTGTGCCTATGCCAGACGCCATCAGATTTCAGACTGTCCTTCTATAGGTGAGTTGACGTCAATTAGTCCTTTGACGAACCTTCCTCTTTATGGCGGAGATGATGCTCAACCACCAACAACAACTGCCATAACTGCATTCTTGGGACTAGCGACGTCCTCGATCAACTCTGCCTTCTGGGACGTGGAGGTCTCCTAATGGTGCCACTTGGATCAGTCGAACGGTATTTCTTTGGATGCTACTTCACTGGACTGCTACGAGGGATCCCTATGGCGGATGTGGACGAGGGTGTGATGGGGGTTAAAGGTGTGAACACTGTGGAGGTGATGAAGAAGAAATGGGAGCTGTGACATTAGCTGAGGAATGCCACGCAGTCTGAATAAGATAGAGGAGGAAGGAGCACAGAGTGCGGGAGTACAGGAGGAGGTGACTGGGAATGAGAGGGACACATGGCAGGAGATGAGAGGACGACGAGCTGAGGAGGTGCCATGTAGATGGAGAGAGGGAAGTTGGATAGATGACAGGGAAAAGGGAGGCGGTAGGTGGAAAACAGGAGGCAACGGGGAGGACGATACCAAAGGTGACACGTCAGGAAAGGGGCCCCACAATAATAACACATCATTTCGGACCACCCCCCTTTAAGTCTAATGCACTCGAGTTTCATCGATGGATGGACGACTGAGATGACTTCGGCGCTTTCACTATGAAAATCCCGAAAGGCCCCACCTGTGGCTCAGATCTGCGCCGCATGTCCTTCAGATGAACGATCGAGATGGATTTGTCATTTAAAGGGGGCTACCTCTATTACCGGGTTCGCTTAACGTGACTTGGTGCTAGGACCGTGGGCTCAGCTTTGAAGGGAACTTATCGACATTTCAGGGTTCAGGATTTCGAGATGTAAAATGACGAGGAGCTCTTACCCCTCGAATCCCCGAATGCCGACATGACATGATCGGTTTCATATTTTTTGTTGAATTGCTGTGAAACTCATTTTAATTTTGAATTCCAATTATATATTAACTCATTTTAATTCTGGATTCCAACTATATATTTACTTTAATGTCTCATCCATTCTTCATGACTTTGAGGTACATGTCCATCCCAACTACGTTGCTTTGTAGTTTTGGAGAATAATCATTCCATAAAACTAAAATTAGGATGTCCTTTTGTGAGCATGACAATGCCTCAACGCTCTTTGCAAGGGTTCTCCCCACCTGCATAGCCTTAACATTTGGAAATGTCAATATATTTATAACCTTGATATTTCAAAATGTAAATATTTTTAAATTTTATAGAGAATAGGTAGCTTTTTTATGATTTAGGAAAAATGGGTTTTCTCCTATAATTTACTCATTAGTCTTCCTTTCTTTCATGGAAGATAATAAAATTCCATTATTTCATCAGCACTAAGTTGATATAGAAATTAAGACGTGAAATCTTAAAATGGATAACAAAGTCTTCCTGAAAATAAGTTGATAGGACGAGTGTAAGAGTTTAACATGGATAATGGAATGAAGACTATTTTATAAATAGTTGGTAAAGTCTTTATCCTTGGGTAGGAAAAGTGTAAGATTTAAATCTAAGTTCCGAGGTTAAATTGACAATCTAAAAATATTTATGGATATTTTTAAAAAATATGGAGAACGTTTAAACCTACTTGTGTTAAAGTGAACAATAAAAAATATTTACACATATTATACAAAATGTGTCTCCTAAACAATGCATGCTATTCAGTTCCCTCGGGTGTGTAACATTAGTACCTTTTGGGGACTCTTCCAATGTAACCATGATCAAATTTTAGCAAGGGATTGTAAACATCATAAAAATTGTTATTCAATCAAAACTTTATGTTTACATTAAGCTTCAACTGCCATCATTCTTACAATGATAGCGAATAAAGGTTACGAGTTCCCAAATTTTCCTTCAAAACACAACGTGTAGAGGCACAGTTGATCACCTTAAACCCCACGTTAATTTTGCAAAAAATGACTTGCAAATATTGTATACAAAGCTTTAGAAGATTTTTTGAAACCCTATTTCAAATTCGTGGAACATATCAAATACCCTTCTCAAATTTGAGATAAAAACATACTAAAAGATTTTCGGTACCATCTTTTCAAATCCGATTCCTCACTCTTATGCCTTCAGTGAACTCAAATATTTTTCAATCCTCCTTTCCCCACAAACACACCAGAAAAAAAATACCCAACACCTAATAAATTAATGAAATAGTTATGTACCTCTGAAATTTCTGTCCAAACGCCTGAAGTACCTCAAAACTATGAGTGAGGAAATCTGAATTTCACGTCCAGTGATTGCATGCACGTGGGTCGCAGAACAACAATGGCCAAAGGAATTTGAAACCCTCGATTTCACAGATATGTTTTCCGACCACCAACACTCGTCAAGAAATACTCCTTCCTCTCGGCTCTGAACAACACTACGAGTGTCGACGCTGGAAACCGTGCAGAAACCGAATTATTCAAGAGAAAATTGTGGAGAAATCCTGTGAGATGGTCGTGGGGATTTAAGAATATGTGCGAAAATGAAAAACCCGGGAGTCTCTGCAACGCAACTTGCACTTAAACACGACGCAAAATCTGGAACGAAGGTAACCTGCAGAGTTATTTTTCTCAATTCCACTTGGTATATAGACTATGTATATGTCGCATCAATTTCCTACAAGTTTTGTATATATGTAATATATTTGTGCGATATGTCACATTCAATAATTTTGTAGGGACTCGCGATCAATTTAAGAGGGTCAAAGTCTACCCGGTTGATGCATTAAAAAAATAATAAGAAAAATTGATAAGATTTAAACAAAAAAAATCATAAGAAAAATTGATAAGATTTAAAGGATTAGAGCATTTAGGTTTTCACACTTAGCGATAGTGTTAGAATATTTTTTCGATAAAAACTGTGTCAAATACAAAACCTTGGCACTGCTTTCCTACATATGATCTTTTTGTTGTCCTTGATGATGGGTGGAGTGTCCACTCTAAACATTGAACGTTTCTGAAAACCATGTACACAGTGCTCATCCAAAAATACTTCTAGTATTAATTTATTTGGAGAGGTAAATAAGGTTTTAGAGAGTAGGTGGAAGTGGGGTCCCAAAAATCATTTCTTGAAGAAACATCATGTTGACTTTGATGCTAGAATTGTTTAAGTGGAAATAATTCCAATTTGGGTTCGAATTCCCAGTCTACCACTTGTTTTATGGTTGGAGGATGTGTTTGCAGAAACATGTAACTCACTTTGTTTGTATTATGAAGTTGATTTATCTTTTCAGGACACTGGGAACTTCAGGATGGTCAAAATACTAGTGGGTTCAAAAACTATCAAAGGCTTGGTAAATGAATTGGTTATTCAGAGAGGTAAAGACAATTATTAGCTAACTCTAGATTATGAAGGTTTACACTTCAGATGTGGTCGATGTCATAGATATGGGCATTTAGCAGTGGATTGTAATTGTCCTACTTAGAAGAAGGTACTAGATCAAAGAAAAAAACCTTAAGTATTGGGGGTGGAATTTCTAGAATTTCCTCCAAACACTCACCGAGGAAGAAGTTATAACTAAAAAGAGGCACTCGGAAGGGACCATAGACGAGACATTGGAACTAGTAGAGTAGCCTTCGTCCTTAGGTCACCACAAGGAACAAATCTTGGACACAATTAGTGACAACAAGGATTGTAGTCCTCTCATGAGTAAGTCCCCACAGATACCTTCTCCTTATAAAATAAAATCTTCTTAAAAAAAGGGTTTCTGGAACTTGGGCGTCAGAGGTAGAAACAAAAGGATTGGAGTATATCAGTGAATCTCTACCTAGTCTTTCAGGCCTTAAAAAACATGTGTCCTCAACCCTAATCTCTCTACCTATAATTGAAGAGTCTCTGGTAGAAGAAGAAACACAAGAGGGGATTTATGGACTTCCTAAATGGGAATATGAGACTAGGGAAACTCTTAGGAATCTATTCATATAGAATCTTCAAAATATAACTTCCAACCCAAAAGAAATGGAATCCTAGACTTCCCTAGGAATGTGGTAGGGGGTTAGGGTTCCTCGATGAAAAAAAACAAAAGCCAACCCAGAGAGGGAGAAAGTTCTATATGTCCAAGGTACATAAACAAGCATCATCGGAGGTTAGACGTGGGGAAAAATTATCTCTTATTGTGGATCTTAGAGCATTTTCCCCTTGTGGGGTGCTTAAAATATCTTCTCGTCCCTCAATTGTTGAGGGTTGGTCAATCCCTCAAATACATTAGCCAGCATGAAGCTTATAGAGACATTAAAAGCCTTTATTGTCCTTTTCCAAAAGACAATGATGGATGGGGAAAAAGTAATTTAGGAGCTCTCATTGAGTGGGAGGTCAGTTACAGTGATGTTATCGGAAGATTTGGTTGGAATATAAATAGATGGTGGAGGTCTTCATATACCCTATCTAACTCCTAGATCTTTTCAACAATTATAGGGATAGCCTTATCCTCAATAGATATGGGTAAACAAATCTATGTTCTAAAATGTTTATGGCCCCTATTCTGATAGAGTGGAGTATTGGGACAAATTCTTTAATATGGAATGTATTTAGAGTGGCCTTTTGGTGATAGGGGAAGACCTAAACTTTACATTAGGAGCTTCTGAAATTTGGTGACTTGTTTCTCACAATGACTACCTCTTAAGATATTTTATAAGAAATATGGAAGTAGCAGGATTGTTTGACATTGAACTGGAAAAACTAACTCCCACTTGGAAAAATAAGAGAATAGGAGAAGAAATAATAGCCAAGAGGCTTGACTTTTTTCTGATATCATAAGGCATATTGGATGAAGTTATTCAAGTAATACAATAGGTAGGCTCGGGATGGGACTCAAACCATAATCATGTTGTGTTAGAAGTGGTCCTTTCCTAGGAAATGCCACCTAGTCCCTTCAAGTTGAATCCATAATGGTTGAAGGTGGAAGAGTTTGTTAAAAAGATCAAGGATGAAAGAACATGGTGAATTTGTATTAACTATATAGCCTTGAACACGATCGCAATTAAGAACAAGCACACAATCCCCAAGATTGACAAACTACTCGACCAAATCAAAGGTGCCAAGTTTTCGAACAAGTTTGGTCTTAAGTTATGCTATCAACAAGGGTAGATTGAGTGGTTGGTCATGTTGTTTCGCTTGACCAATGCACCAACAACATTCATGATGATGATGATGGATGAAATTTGTTTCTATTCACCAACTCTTTTTTGGTCATCTACTTGGACAACGACTTCATCTTAAAAGAAACAAGGGAAGAGCATTTGAAGCACATTCAATGGCAAGTTATGAGTGCTATGTGACAACACGAGTTACATAAAATCTACAAAAGTGTTGATATGCAACAAATCCAATATTTATGACACAATATGGTTGGGCATGGAGTGGATGTAGACCCAATACAAATCCAATTCATATGCCACTGGTGGATCCTGAAGATACTTGTAGAGTTGCAAAACTTCTTGGACCTTTTCAACTTCTATCACAAGTTCAAGTATTCTCTCACTTTGCTTGGCCCTTGAACCAGGTGAGAAAGGGAGGAAAAGAGTCCAAGTATGTTGGCACTGAGACACAATAAAAGTCATGAGGCATTGAACCAATGACCTTGTTCTACAATGGTCCTTGTTCTTCTGGAACTACAACAACTGTTCAAAATCAAGACAAATGCCTGAAATTATGCAATTGGTGCAATCCTTAGGGAACATGGACATATGATTCCTTGTCATAGCGAGATGTTGTCAGGCATGGTTCACAAATACCGAAACTATGTTAACAAGATTCACTACATTGTCTAGGCATGTCAACAATGGAAGAACTATATTCTAGGAAATGAGCAAAACATGACATTGAAAGCATTGGAAACTCAAAGCATCAACAAATTTAATCATTTGCATTGAAAATGTAGTTTATAGACAAGTAATGTCATTGACAAGGTGGACCTATTTCGTGATTGTGACCTACATACAAGCATTCATGCTAAGCGTGTTTTCGCCATTGATGCCCAATAGTGCTTCAATGGTTCAAAGGTCGTACAATGTACAAGCACTAGCGTATTGCAATAAGTCAGAGATCATTATTGGGCAGAAAGGGGAGGACATGGTGATTCTTAGTATTAGATAAGAGTCCATGTTAGCTTCTTGCAATCTCCATGCACAACAAAAGCAAGGACTATACAAAGGCTCTTGTATTGTTATTTTGTTTCATTCCGAGAGTTCATCATTATTGTTCATCTTATTTATCTATTTATTTAAATTAATTTTATTGTTAAATTTTCTAAGTATTTATTTAATTCATAGCTTTGTTTATTTAACACTCATTATTTTATTAATTAAATGATTTAACTTGATTATTTATTATAATAATAAGAAGACTATTTTAAAATGAGAATTTTTTTTAGATCTGAATTAGTATCAGCCAATTAATCTTTTTATAGTCAGGATTTCACACAAATTGTGATTAAATTAGACAAAGTGATGTATATTGCTAAGAACCCACTCTCAGTTTCATAGTTTTTGTTGGATCAATGTGAAACT
>ML795728.1:84259-111293 GCA_009831015.1 Picea engelmannii | reverse complement strand
TAAATACAAAACCTTGGCACTCCTTTCCTACATATGATCTTTTTGTTGTCCTTGATGATGGGTGGAGTGTCCACTCTAAACATTGAACGTTTCCGAAAACCATGTACACAGTGCTCATCCAGAAATACTCCTAGTATTAATTCAATTTGAGAGGTAAATAAGGTTTTAGAGCGTAGTTGGAAGTGGGGTCCCAAAAATCGTTTCTTGAAGAAACATCATGTTGACTTTGATGCTAGAATTGTTTGAGTGGAAATAATTCCAATTTGGGTTCGAATACCCAGTCTACCACTTGGTTTATGGTTGGAGGTTGTGTTTGCATAAACATGTGACTCACTTGGTTTATATTATGAAGTTGATTTATCTTTTCAGGAAACTGGGTACTTCAGGATGGCCAAAATACTAGTGGGTTCAAAAACCAGCAAAGGCTTGGTAAATGAATTGCTTATTCAGAGAGGTAAAGACAATTATTAGCTAACTCTAGATTATGAAGGCTTACCCTTCAGATGTGGTCGATGTCATAGATATGGGCACTTAGCAGTGGACTGTAATTGTCCTACTTAGAAGAAGGTATGAGATCAAAGAAGAAAACCTCAAGTATTGGGGGTGGAATTTCTAGAATTTCCTCCAAACACTCACCGAGGAAGAAGTTATAACTAAAAAGAGGCACTCGGAAGGGCCCATAGACGAGATATTGGAACTAGTAGAGTAGCCTTCATCCCTATGTCACCACAAGGAACAAATCCTGGACACAATTAGTGACAACAAGGATTGTAGTCCTCTCTCGAGTAGTTCCTCACATATACCTTCTCCTTATAAAAAAAAATCTTCTTAAAAAATGGTTTCTAGAACTTGGGCGTTAGAGGTAGAAAAAAAAGGATTGGAGTATATCAGTGAATCTCTACCTAGTATTTCAGGACTTAAAAAATATGTTCCCTCAACCCTAATCTCTCTACCTATAATTAAAAAGGATCTGGTAGAAGAAGAAACCCAGGTGGGGATTTATGGAAATCCTAAATTGGAATATGAGACTAGGGGAACCTCTTAGGAATCTATTCATATAGAATATTCAAAATATAACATCCAACCCAAAAGAAACAGAATCGTAGACTTCCCTAGGAATGTGGTGGGGGGTTAGGGTTCCTCGATGAAAAAAAACAAAATCCAACCCAGAGAGGGAGAAAGTTCTATATGTCCATGGTACATAGACAAGCATCATCAAAGGTTAGAGGTGGGGGAAAATTAGCTCTAATTGGGGTTCTTAGATCATTTTCGCCTTGTGGGGTGCTTAAAATATCTTCTCGTCCCTCAATATTTTAGGGTTGGTCAATCCCTCAAATAAATTAGCCACCATGAAGCTTATAGACACATTAAAACCCTTTATTGTCCTTCTCTAGGAGTCAATGATGGATGGGGAAAAAGTAATTTAGGAGCTCTCATTGAGTGGGAGGTCAGCTACAATGATTTTATCGGAAGATTTGGTTGGAATATAACAAGATTGTAGAGGTCTTCATATACCCTATCTAACTCCTAGATCTTTTCAACAGGTATAGGGATAGCCTTATTCTCAATGGATATGAGTAAACAAATCTATGTTCTAAAATGTTTATGGCCCCTATTCTTTTTTTTTTTGTAAATAAGAAGTATATATATTAAGAGCCTTCCAGAACTGGTGCTAAATAGCAAAATACAAGGATAGCTAGGCTAAGGGTACTGGACTGCCCCAACAGAGGGGAAACCAGTCCAGCTAGCCTATGAGTCATCACAAGTAGTATAATAGTCTAGGAAAAAGGTAATAGATGAACTGTTTAACATCTTAAACTTGAGGACTCACAAGGCTTGAAAACACTATAGAACTAGACACCTGGTGAATAATTTGGCCACGTGGCGTGGAGGTCTCCTGGCCACGGCTCCTCCTCAATATACGTCATCTGATCTGCCCAAAGCATTTCAGCATTCTCATCGCCCACAGTTTCATCATCCTTTCCCTTTCGCTCGATCTTCTCCCATTCCCTTTCGGCTGAGTGCTACGCCTCATCCTGACCTTCACCTGTAGCTGCACCAGGCTCCTCCATTGGAGTAGTTTCAACCGGGCCCGAGGAAAAATTTTTATGCATGGAGGAGAGAGTCTGAAGAAAGAGCTCCACCTTAGCATATGTATCTTGTAGGCGGTAGTGGAGATCCTCCACCCCTTGTTGGATTCCAAAGACTAGATCGTGAAGGATAGCCAGGCTGTCTCTAAACTGCATAGCATTGTAGGAGTCAGTGAATTGTTGCCCGACCTCCCGAGGCTCACGGTGAGGGGAAGGTTCGCAGCCTAAATTTCCCAGAGGGTCAAGGACTGGCGTGGGGTCAGTGGGATTCACCGGAGGGTTGAGATGGTGCTGCAAGAGCGAGCTTGGTGACCTGGAGATCATTTCCATACAATTGACCTGCGAGTTCAGCGGGACATGAGAGGAACTCGAGAAGAGCGTTGATTGAAGGCGGGGGGAGGAGCTAATGGAGGGCGAGTCGGGAGGGGAGACTGGGGGCTGACGAGGCTTCCAGGGAGAGCCCCTCCTCAGTATTCCCCTTGGACGCGTCATAAGGTGCCCAGTGCGACTGGATAAGGAGGTCAAGTGCACCCGGTGGAGGTGTATGTCCGGGGGGTGAACAGGGACGGCGTCGAACCATAGAATTCTCCAAGGGTCAAGCCATTGCTGCGACTGAGTGAGCTCTGCGGGGAGCGAGTGGAGGCGAATGACCAGCATTGTAAAACAAACTATACAAGAACGCCAAAAAGGAGAGAGGGCTTCATAAATGCCCCTTTGCGTCACAGTAATGAACATTTAATCGCCAAGGAGGGTGGCGACCTGTGGCATGGGCCCGTCACGTGGCTCCGTGCCTCGGTGGCTTCTGCCTGCTCCCACCATCTGCCACATTGATCGCACTAACACCCCATCTGAGGGAACATCCACCATTCTGGCTTTGCGAATACACTGCTAGAGGATAGGGTGATCCTAATCCCGTGTTGAATTACACTGGAGTTCTGGTTCTCTCCAGTTGGTACCTAGATTGGCCAATTCGTCCGCAACCTGATTCGCCTTCCTCCTGACGTGCGCGGGAATGATAACCTGATTTGGATGCATTAGTCCTGTGATGATATGTAGGCCATGTGATAATCTCCAGTTGGGCGATATGCTGTACGGATTTTCCCCGTTTAAGATTCTACGCAGCAAGCTGATGATGACCTGAGAGTCCCCCTCGACGATTATCTTGTTGAAATTATTTTTGATGGCCATTTGCAGTCCTTTTATAAGACCCCGGAGTTCTGCTGCATTTCTCATAGAATGCCCAAGGGGGCCTGCTTCTATGGCTAGGATGTGCCCGAGATGGTTACGGAAGACCACTCCATAGCCTGTAGCTCTGGGATTGCCCTTAGAGGCTCCGTCAAAGTTGAGCTTGACGAAATCCTCTGGGGGAGGAGACCAAAGGGAGGGGCTGCTCAGGGGGATGGTGGGAGAGGGGGAGGGGAGAGCCTGAAGAGAGGGGAGAGGTGTCCAGTGCTGGAGGATGTAGATCTCAGAGGGGGGGAAAGTTAAATCTGTGTTGGACCATTTCTGTAGGTCGAGAGTTTCCAAGATGTTGCGCTGGCATTGACGCCAACATTGTTGCCACGGGAGTGAGAGGTTTCTGAATAGTCTTTTGTTCCTTTCTTTCCAAGTTTGCCAGAGGATGAAACCAGGTAGGAGTTGCCAAATATGATTGAGGAGGGGGGAGTGGAAAGCCAGATCCCTCCAGTTCGTAATGGTTTCGAGGATGCTTTCTCTGAGGCGATTCGAGGTGCGCATGATGAGCACTGCTTGATCCCATATTTGAGCTATGTAATGGAAAGTGTTGAGGAGATGGTTCATGGTTTCTTCTGCCTCTCCACAAAGTATACATAAGGAGGGTCCTACGAAACCTCTTTTCAAGAGGTTGTCCCAGGTTAGAATGATTGAATGTGAGACCAGCCATAGGAATAGAGTGATTTTCGGCCAATGCTTAAGACTCCAAATTTTTTGCCAAACTTTCGCAGCTGGGAGGGAGTCTGATTGAGTTTTGATTTGATAGGCTTCCCACGTGCTGAAGGAGCCATGTGGCCTGTATCCCCATAGAAGGATATCTTCTCCCTCAATGATGGGAATTTTCCATTTAGCCGGCTCGTCTTGCAAAGGTGCCAGATCGACATGCAGCTCCAGGTCCATGAGTTCCCTCTCCAAATACCAGCAGTGCTAGGTGTCCTCCGTGGAATTGTTTTGCCAGTACTCTGCTACCTTTGTCAGGCCTGCCCGTGTAGCTTGGGCGCAGATGTCACGTGCCCAGTCCTCAGCGCATAGAGCTGGCCACTATTGCCAGGAATCTTGCCAGAATAGTGTCGTTTCCCCATTACCTATTTCCCAAAAGGCATGTTGAGTGACCATCTGTCTATTATGCTTTTCCACTGTCCAAATCAAGGAGCCCGGGTTATCCCCATCCCATCGGATTAGGTTCTTCTCTGCCACATTTGGAGCATATTTCTTCCTCCATAGTCTAGCCCAGAGATCTTTGTGGTTTTTCAACCAGCGCCACCAAATTTTGGCGCTAAGAACCTTGTTCATTATAACAGAGTCTATTAATCCCAGTCCTCCTTGTTCTTTGGGCCGACAGAGTTTGTCCTAGCTGACTAGTGCTATCTTCTTCTCTTTGTTAAGGCCTTGCCAAATGAAGTTCCTTTGTAGGCTTTTGATGGCTGTGAGGACGAACTTGGGGGCCGCCAGTGTGGAAAAAGTATAGATTGGAAGGGCTTGAAGAATGTCTTTGAGCAGAATGAGATGACTGGGGAGATTTAAGGCTCTAAAGGTCTAGGAGGAGATCCTTTTGGAGAAAGAAGACAGAAGGTGTTCCCAGGAGGAGTTCTGGAGAGCATTGTCGATCAAGGGAATGCCAAGGTATTTGGATGGAAGGGAGCTTCTGTTGAAACCAAGGATATTCGAGATGTGGCACTAGACTTGAGGGGGCGTATTGAAAAAAAAGATTTGGGATTTATCCTTGTTGCAGTCCAGTCCTGAGGCATCCGAGAAGGTTTGGAGAATCACCTGGAGAGAGTTGGCTTCTCGGACCGTAGGGCTGCCCATTAAGAAAGTTTCGTCCACAAATTGGCTATGCGAAATGGGGGGTGAGATGTCGTGTAGGGGTAAGCCCGTCAGAAGATTGTTCTCTAGAGCTACATGAATGGAGTGACTAAGTCCTTCGACCATGATTATGAAGAGGAAAGGGGACAAGGGGTCACCCTGTCTAATCCCTCTTGAGGGGGTGAAGGGTCTCGAGGGGAACCCATTAATGAGAAGAGAAAAGAAAGCCAAAGAGGTTAAGTTTAAGATCCAAGTGACCCAGTTTTGATCAAATCCAAACGCTAGAAGCATGGCTTGCATATACTCCCATCTTATCTTATCAAAAGCCTTAGAGAGATCTAATTTGAGAAGCATACCTGGGGTTTTGGTCCTCTGCAAGGAGTGAATCACTTCATGAGCTAAGATGACGCTATCGAGGATTTGTCTGCCCTCTACATAGCCAGATTTCTCTGGGGATATGATTGTTGGTAAGATCGGCTTGAGTCTCCGGGCTATTACATTTGTAAGGAGTTTATAAATGACATTACAAAGAGCTATAGGCCTATACTGCTTGGGCTGATGTGCCTGCCCCTCTTTGGGGATTAAGGTGAGAAAAGTGGCATTGAGAGCCTGGAGGACCTTTCCAGTAGCTCTAGGTCCCTTACCAATGCACCCACCAGGTTACTTGTTAAATGATATGCATTTTAATTTATTTAAATTGTAATGTATTACTATATGGTGGCGGAAAGGGGCTGGGGCTAAGCCCCAGCCCATAGGCGCGTTATGTTATATATGACCACCATTTAGCATAAAGGGGCACGAGACTTTAAACCACTAGCGCATGGATAGGACCCTGATTCCAGCACCCTCCACCTTTTACTACAAGGCTGGAACCACAGGTGACGCATGTTTTTAGGGGCGTGGTCCCATCATTGCACAACATGTGATCAGAGTTCAAGGGCTAGGGGCCAGCGCATAGCCCAAATGGCTAGCGCTTGGCCATATTAAGCCCATGTGACCACTTCAAAGAGGGCGCGTGCCTAAGATTTGGGGGCTAAAGCCCTATATTTAACAAAAAGTGGGTTTTTAAACCTATTATGCTATTTTTTTAATTATTGGCCTGATATTATGACCAGAAAGTGTTTTTTTGGGCATATCTTGGCCATTTGGAGGGGGATTTGATCCCAGAAAGAGGCCAGATCTTGAAGGAAGTTGGGATTCCTCATCTGAGCCTTGAAAACTATAAGAGCCAAACCTTTTGAAGTTTGTAAGAGACTTTTTGATGCAAGGTTTTGAAGGATCAGTTTGTAAATTTTGGCCTTTTCTCATGTTTTGAGAGGCTTTTTTCTCATGTTGTTAAGGGGATTTTGATGGTGCATGCAAGAATCTGAGCAAGGAGGTCTTGCATAGCAGACATGAAGCATTTTAATGTAACAACAAAGAGCATTGTAAGAGAACTTTGAGCATTTTAAAGAGCAATAAAGAGGTCTTCCACTTGGAAGCGAGCCCGGAGACGTAGCCAACGTTTGGTGAACTCCGTTATCAACCTCTTGTCTCTGTTTCTATTTTTGTTTTGTTGTTCTATTCTCTTCATTTGCAATATGAATATTAATGGTTGATCTCTTTATACATTAATAAGCATCAAGTAAAAGGCACATTTGATATTTTGCAAACAAGATAACAAGTTTACGTATTTTTCATTCTTAATGATCTGATGCAAAAAGTACATTAAACTAACTTGCGATTTATCTGTAATACCTTCATTTTTGGATCAACTAGGTCTTCTCCCAGGGAATTCTTTAGCAATATGTCCTGGTTTTCTGCAACTGTAACAGAGGGTTAATCCTCTCTTTCTTTTAAATTATCCCCAGCCTCTTCTGTACTACGCACTATGATTATAACGATTATAGGAGCTAACCTACAATAAATTATTCATGGGATCTTGCATCCATTCGTTAGTCCAAACATTCTTTCTATGCATAGGTATAACATATATTTCACTATTCTTATCAGATCTACTCATATCAAACCTTCTTTCATCTATTAATGCCCAGTTTTCAAACTAGGACAGACTCTATTAAACATACCTAGATCCATACTCTAGAAACAAAAAATTCCACTTATCTTACTTCTACAGAGCACAAAGATTCCAGATCTAAAACTTTCAACTATTCTTACCTTTATCAGAGTACATATCTTGCAAATCTTACCTCTTTTAATCAGACATCCTCACTTTTATCTTTCTTAGAGCACAAAGCGTTTAGATCCTTCTTTTTTTCTTCAGATCTGACCTCTTTTCTTCAAATCGGTCTTCTTTATTTTAGATCCGACCTCTTTTCTTCATCATAGAGATTTATAGATCAAGTAGAACACTTCTCACTAGGGCACAGATCTTCTCACAAGGATTTCAGGTCAACTTTTGCACCAAGCTTCTTCTTCCTTAGTTCCCAGCAATCACAGTTTCAGGTCCCAGCAACGGAACCATTTGTTGGCACGGGGGAAGACCCAAGTTTCAATGCTACAAAAACGCACCAACAAAGCCCTAACTATCGGCCCTTTCGGCAACACCTGCGAAGCAGATGAAGTCTCACCCGAGGTAGAGGTAGGGGTGGTTGCAAGACTCATGTGTTTTCAACCTTAGCTGGGACACAGATCTGTGATTGTACTACTTAATAAAGTACTTAGCACCGTTAGTTCTACAATATTTAATCATTAATCACTTTGTTGATAAAACAGGGCTTCGCATCATTCACATTGTTATAATGTACTTAAGCACTTAGCATCAATAGATAGGTCATATCTAGCAGATCAAGCCTTAAGCACATTCATATGGATCGGATCTAATATTCTCACATATCATTAGCACTAATCATAAGTAGATCTATCTAATCATCTCAAAGCACTTAGCAAAAGAAGACAAAAACACATTAAGACAAGCATAAAGAAAGACAAAATAGTTTTTACGTGGTTCACCCCCACCCTGGGGATACATCCACCAACTCTTCTTCTTTATTGTCTTCGGTCAATTGGTTACAAGCACAAAGCCATCAAAACCCTTACTTTGCACAGGACAAAAGATCTACGTAGCTAGCTATATCCCTCTTCCTTGCGTTAGAGCACTAAGTCATCTATAGTCTCGCACAAGGACTTGCACTCAGCTTTGCAAGTATTACACAGAATGCACAAAGCCCTAATCACACAGATCCAACTCTTGGCACTTAGCCTACATCATATAGATATACTATTCGACTACCTCTTACATTTCCTATTCTTCTATTTATGCATACAAAATAGGCCTAAACATGGGTAAACCCATGGGCTGACATCCCGTTCTAGTTAAATATTCCCAAAAACCCAAAATGGATCCAAAAGTGGGCCGAGATCCCGTTATCTCCACTTCGTCTTGCGCTCCTCCTTCGACAAGCTGTCAAAGTCCCAAAATAGGTCAACATGACCAAGAAACTCCCAAAATTTGGTCAAGGGCCAACATTGTGCATCGACTTCAGATAGTTGAATAATGTAACTATAAAGAACAAGTATCCTCTACCAAGGATTGATGATCTCTTTGATCAATTGAAGGATGCAAATATATTTTCCAAGATAGATCTTAGGTCAAGATACCATCAAGTAAAGATTAAAGAGGAATATATCAGGAAGACCACCTTCAGGACAAGGTTTGGTCATTATGAGTTCATAGTGGTTCCATTTAGGTTGTCAAATGCACCAATTGTTTTCATGTGCTTAATGAATGGTGTTTTCCGAGAATATTTAGACAAGTTTGTCATTGTTTTTCTGGATGACATTCTTGTATATTCCAATTCGGAAGAAGAGCATGAGTATAATTTGAGGATGGTGTTGAAAGTGCTAAGAGAACATTAGTTGTATGAAAATTTGAGAAAGTGCTCATTTTATCAAAACTGAATTCACTATTTGGGGCATATCATATCTAAAGAAGGGATAGCAGTGGACCCTGAAAAGATCGAGGCCATTAAAGGGTGGACAACACCTAAGAATGTGACAGAATTTAGATCCTTCATGGGTCTAGATGGCTACTATAGAAGGTTTATTGCAGGGTTTTTGAGAATAGCTCATCCGATCACTTCCTTGCAAAGGAAGGAGAAGAAGTTTCAATGGACAAAAGAATGTGAAAAGAGTTTCCAAAAATTGAAGCAACTGTTAACCAGTGCTCCAATTCTGAAGATCACAGATCCAAATGAATATTTTGTGGTTTGCAAAGATGCGTGCAAAGAAGGACTTGGTGGAGTCCTTAGCCAGAATGGGTTTGTAATATGTTTTGAGTCCAGAAAATTGAAAGAGCATGAAAGGATCTATGCCACTCATGATTTGGAATTGTCATCCATAGTGCACGCTTTGAAGAAGTGGAGGCACTACCTCATGGGAAAGAGGTTTGAGCTAAGGACAGACCATAATGGTCTGAAATATTTGTTTGATCAACCTACTTTGAATGTTAGGAAGAGTAGATGCTTGGAATTCCTCTGTGAGTATGACTTTGATATCAAGCACGTCAAAGAAAAGGAGAACAAAGTGGTTGACACACTCAATAGGAGAGTGCATGAACTGCATGCTACAGCCATTATCATGTATCAGACAGATCTCAAAGGAAGAATTTCTGAAGCTGTAAAAGCATATTGGCAGTACATGGAAATGGTAACAAAATTGTAGTAGCAGAAGGTTTAGGATTATGAATTGGGATTTGATGGAATCCTTCTGTACAAAAACAAAGTCTATGTACCCAACTCTTTTGAATTGAGGAGTGTGATTTTAAAAGAAATGCATAATGTGCCTTATGCGGGACACCCAGGATACCATAAAACAATCTCAGCATTCAAAAGCCAATATTATTGGCCAGACATGAAGAGGGATATTGTTGATTTTATTGGTAAATGCTTGGAATGTCAAAGGGTCAAGGCTGAGCATAGACACCTAGTTGGTTTACTGCAGCCATTACCCATTCCTGAGTGGAAATGGGAAGTGGTAACAATAGATTTCATCACGGGGTTGCCCAAAATGAACAAGCAACATGATGTAATCATGGTAGTGGTGGACAAGATTACTAAAGTTGCCCATTTCGTTCCTATGAAGACTACTCATAAGGTAAATAATGTTGTTGATATTTATATGATGGAAGTGGCATGCTTTCATGGTGTACCCAAGACAATTGTATCTAACAGAGACCCAAAATTTACATCAAAGTTCTAGAAGGGGTTATTCAAAGGGTTCAGAACAAATATGAACTTCAACACTGCTTATCATCCTAAGTCTGATGGGCAGACAGAGAGGGTGAACCAAGTGATAGAAGATATGTTAATAATGTATGTGATGGAAAAACCATCTAAATGAGAAGATTATCTAAACTTGGTAGAATTTGCCTACAATAATGGGTATCAATCATCATTGAATATGAGCCCGTTTGAAGCACTTTATGGAAGAAAGTGCAACACCCCAGTAAGTTGGGAAAACCCAACTGATAGGGGAGTGGTTGGGCTAGAGTTGCTCAAAGAAATGGAAGAACAAATGCTGAAGATTAAGCAGAATTTGAAGGCTACCCAAGACATGCAGAAAAGTTATGTTGATAAGAACAGAACTCATGGGGAATTTAAAGTAGGGGATCATGTATTCCTCAGAGTGAAGGCCAACAGAATCTCCCTAAAGTTGGGAAATTGTTCAAAGTTGACAGCTTGATATTGTGGGTCATTTAAAATCCTAGAGAGGATTGGTCCAGTAGCATATAGGCTTGCATTTCCTGCATGCATGTCTATACATAATGTATTTCATGTGTCATTTCTTAAGAAATGTGTACCTAATGCTAATCATGTTATTGATTGGAATGGGATTCAAGTGGAGCATGAAAGTGCTTTTCAAGTGCATTTGGTGCGTATACTGGACTGGAAAAGCAAGCAGCTCTAGAATCGATCCATAGGGATTGTAAAGGTTCAATGGACCTGGTAAAGTCTTGAGGAAGCAACATGGGATCATGAAGATACTATGCGGGCAGAATATGTGCATCTTTTTTAATATTTTGAAAATCTTGTTGATACTATGTAAATGAGTTGCACTGTGAACAATGCAAAAATAAGGGGAGGGGATTGTAACACCCCAAGGCCGAGCCCCTATGAAATGTAATGATGTTTGTAGGCTGGTGAGCCAAGTAATTATAAGCTGGTAGGCTTATGTGCTTATTAGGCCAAAGAGCCTAGATGCTAAGGTCAGTGGGCTTAATTTTTGTATATGTAATTATGCAGATGATTAATAAAATACATCGTTACATGTAGACTGACCACAAAGAAAGAGTTATGGGGGACTAAGTTCCATTGGGTAGGGAAAGGAATGGGGATGAGAGGCTAGGAAAGAGGGGATAAGCTTGAGGGATTAACCCAAGGGAATATTATAATGTATTCCTGAAAAGTACTAAAGTTGGAAAAATAAACCCAATTACCCTAAGTTCCTTGGAGGGAGGAACCAAATCCAAGTGGAGAGGAGCATGCTCCTCGAAGATCCAAGTGTCACCCAGGACGCAAGAAGATTTATGTTGGAAGTTCCACCTTTCTTTGGGGGGACGAAGGATTTTGGTCGCCTTCCGGAGGAATTCACTCTCACGATGGGAGCTCTCTCATGATTCTGCAAGCTGACAAATTTCACCATTTTCCTTTCTCTCTCTCAACAATATGACCAGTCTGGCCATTAGTTTCCCACGAGTTCATCCTCAGCATGTTGTCCATCCCTTGTGCAGTTCACGCATGCATTGAACAAGTACGCAACTATAATCATTTCCACCTTGTGAACCTCTGTAAATAGTTGAGTTGTACCCTTTCCTTACCCGATTTTGGTGGTTGTGGATTGAAGAGGTGGGCTGTCAGGCCCGTGGTTGAAGAAGCAGGTTTTTAGGCCTATGTGAAACTCTATACAAGTGAGAGAGTTTGTTGGGAAGTGATTTCTTCAAGTGGGAGTCCAGTACCAGCTACGAAGCTTTGAGAATTCTTGATATGGCTTATTGTTGAAGCCTTGGAAGGGAAGTGGAGCAATCGATGGATTGTGGAATAGTGAAGGTGCATATTCCTGAGGTGGGACAGGCATGTGGGGAATGGGATTCCTTGAGAAGTGGATGTAAGTAGGCTCCTTGGAGAGAATCCTTCCAGTTTCATAGTGCAATTTCCCATAGCCTCATCCTAGGTCTAGGATTCCTTTGCCCTGGGTGAAGTTTAGTCCCAGCTCATGGGTGACCCTTTGCTAAGCGTGATGAGCAACGTGGTCTAAGGCTGTGAGGTTCATGGAAGATCTACATGCAGTTGGTGGTCATCTATTGAAATATAAGTACCAAATCTTTGTTGATTGTATATTTTGTAACTATACATGTGTTATAATTGATGAGTAATACCTGGATATATCGTATATGTTGTATGTGTAGGCTTACCATTATTTCCGCATTGATCTGTGTATGGTTAGAATATGTTGTTTGTATGCATATGTTTTTTTGTATGTTTTAATGATTATTTCTGCATGAATAAGTGGCATGAGCATAATGATGTATCTGTTAAATTGCATTAGATATGCATGCATATAAATTTATAAAATGGTATCAGAGCATAAAGGTTATTTGGTGGCATGGCCCAGCCTATTGGTCTAGGGCCAGGGATATCATGAATTGGTATCAAAGCTAAGAGATATGTCCAAGAAGTGGTGTTACGCGTCCTGTTGGTGGCTGGTGACGTCACATAATAAGTTCTGGAGCCAAATTCTAAAACACAATACTAAATAAAATAATAGGATTCCCTTAAGGGACTAGAATTCCTACCTTATAAGTCTTTACGAGTTCCCTAATGCCATGGACACCATTCCTATTGTCCCTACAAAGGAAGAAGTTTTTTCTTTAGATGACATAGAGTTTGGGGTTAAGCGGCTTGCAAATGGGAAAGCTAAGGACATTGAAGGCTACCAAGCTGAAATTTTTAAAATCGGAGGGCCAATCCTTATCCCGCACATACACAAGCTCTTCAATTTAGCAGTTGATCATGGCTTTCCTAAGCCCTGGACACAAAGCCTCATTGTTCCTATTTTTTAAAATGGGGATAAAAACATTCCCTCTAATTATAGGAACATTATGATTAGCCTGATTTTAGCCAAGATTTATGGAATTATTTTGGAAAAGAAGATTATCCTTTGGCTAGAAAGTCATGGTAAAAGAGATAAAGGCCATGCCGGTTTTAGGAGATATTATTCAACTGTGGACCATCTTGTTACCTTTAGGATCATTGCAGAGGAGTTCCTCAATACTAAAACCAATCTTTTTTGTTTTTTTGTTGACTTTAGAAAATATTTTGACATGGTTCCTAGGAAAAACCTTTGGAATAGGTTGGAAGAGACAAAAGTGCCTCTCGAATTGAGGGTTGTTGCAATAAGGATGTATGAGAATGTTATTTCTAATTTCAAAAAAACTGAGGGTTGGTCAAAAGAGATTAACTGCAATATTGGAGTCAAACAAGGTTGTCCTTTGTCCCCTGCCCTTTTTGGCATATACATTGACAAGTAACTTAGAAGATTGCTTGGAAAAAGTAGATTGTTCCAGCCCTACTCTCACTGGTATAGTCATCAATCTTTTTCTTTATGTTGATGATATCATTCTTATGGAAAGGACTCCACATGATCTTGAAAACCAACTAAGAATCCTCAAGGATTTTTTCTCCAATATGGGTATGACTGTTAATACTGATAAGACTAAGGTCATGATTATTAAATCCAATAAGATACCTTATGATACCTTCGTATATGAAAACAACCACTTGGAGGAAGTGACTTCATACAAATATCTTGGAATTGATATTCTCCACAAACTCAATTGGAATTATAGCATTGAGAAAAGTATTATTGGGGGATGAAAATCTTATTATGGGCTTGAAAACAATTGTAAATCAGTTGATCTTTGGAGTTGGGATAAGAAGAAACTCCTCTTTGAGACTCTTGTTACACCTATTATTCTTTATGTATGTGAAGTATGGGGCTATAGTATCTCTCGTGAATCCTTGAGAAAGATAGAGCAAATACAAAATAATTTTATAACCTATAATCTCAAAATTAAAGGAAATACACCCTATCCCATCCTCCTCTTAGAAACAAGCCTCTCCCCCATTGAGATCATGGCTATGACTAGATACCTAATGTATAAGAACAAGTTAAACAACATGGAAGACAAGAGGCTTCCTAAAATTGCTTCAAAATCGATTCATAACCACCATCGACTCAAGGGAGGATGGCACAAAGATGCCCGGTCTTGGCTAAACTATTGGGAAATCATGGAAGACACCATTTTGCAGAATAAAGATATTGTTAAAAAAATGTCAAATGAAAATTTAAGGAGAAAATGTGGTGTGATAAGGAGTTAGAGGAAAAAACAAAATTAAGGTATTATAACGATGTAATCAACCCTAATCTAGAAGATCAAAATTATCTATCTGTTTTTCCAACTGTAAAGAAAAAAAAAGCATTACTAAGATAAGAACAAATTCTCACGAGCTTCATAGTGAAACTAGGCGTTGGTCAATTCCTAAAACGCCATGGGATGAAAAAGTGTGTCACCTTTGTGACACTAAGAATGTTCAATATGAAAAGCACTTTCTCTTAGATTGTCCAGCCTATACCCATATTAGATCTCATTTTCAAAATGTGTGTCACACTACCAACCTTCCTAACCTCTTAACTCAACAAAAGTATGGTGATCTTGGAAAGCTTCTCTTAATGCTTTTCGAGCACAGAAACAAAATTCAAAAGAATCACGGGTAATCACTTACCCTCTTAAGGTTTGATAGACCACTTCGGTCTTAGTGGATGTTAATCATCATCATCATCATCATAATACAAAATTAAAAATAAAAATAAAGTAATAATAATAATAATACTCAAAAATACCACTTATCAAAGGAATCTCTTTAATATTTTTTGGGGTTATTTTCTATTAATCCACATTATCAAAGATGAATTACTTTTAAAAAAAGCATTAGAGTATAGATAGATTTTCTAATTGTTTTTGGTGTTTAATAGACTTGAAATTAAGATGAATATATCCATTGAAATTAAAAAAAAGGTTTTGGCCAAAGTCAATCAATTTCCCTTTGACATTTAATAAAAAATATAGGTATTTATGTTTCTCTTTGTTTTTAATCAATGAATTTCCTATGGTATGTCCAGGATATTGTTATATAGTAACATTAACACATTAAATTGTAAAAAAAAAATTATTAACATTCATAAAAATGAAAAATGAAAAAATAACCTATCATAACAATTAAAAAAAGAAAAAGAAGAAGATCAATGTAACAAAATAAATCAACATAAATATATATTATTATCAAGAGCATAGAGGAATTTTTAATATAATGCAATTATGAATAATATATTCGATATGAAATTTCTTTCAATGAATACAAATTATATTATTATGTCATAGATTTATATGAAAAAGTTGGCATAATGCAAGTATGAATAATCTAAATGACAATATGGAATGTCTTGCAATGAATAATAATATCTATTTTATAGTATTGTAGTTGAAAAGATGGAATTTTTTCCCATATTATTAATATAGTTGAGAATATGAAATTTCTCTAGTATTATTAATATAGTTGAGAATATAAAATCTAAATATAATGCATGAATGGTTAATATAATGAACGAATGGATAAATATGTGTGTAATTAGTGTGCACATTTATATGAATAACACGAATATTAGAATTGAGATTATACCAATATAGACCCATCTAAACATGTCAATTGGATCTAGCTCGAGTGGTTAGGAGGAATGGTTGTTATCCCCCCCATCTAGGTTCAATTATCACAAGTGACATGTTGAACTCTTAATAAGTACATTGTTGTAATGGCCTTGAACCCTATGTTGAAAAAACCTTGGTAAATACTCACTCTCATTATCATCCTTGAAATGAGGGGAAGTACCCGATATGTTTCCCAAGGATATAAGGTCTTGTGAGTTTAAAAAAAAGGTCACATAGTCATATGTTATACATCATTCCATTCTTGCTCCCCGATTTTGACCCATAAATTCCTACTGAAAATTTCTTACAAAAAAAGAACCATCTAAACCTTGGATTTATCGAGTTCCAAGAGTGAAACTCAAGGGAATTGATCCCCGTTTGAGATGCCTCTATGTTGGTATATAATAAAATAAGAATAAAGTTTTCTAATATATTTAAAAACATAACTTTTTTTCGAGAGAAAAAGGTCTTGTAATTCTATAAAAAAAATAATTGCATAGTCATATGTTATACATCATTCCATTCTTTCTCCTCGAGCTTGACCCATAGAGTCCTACTGAAAATTCCTTACAATCACAAAAGTATACTAGGTTTTGTGCTCCATTACATTCTTTTAAAACATATAACAAACATAAAAACTCTACTTTCAAAATTCACATAAAAGCTCTAGGCCTAACAAGTCAAGGTGTATTCAATTTCTAGCAACATCCTCTATAGTCACATAAAAACTATGTAGTAATTATGTACAAGGCCCACCTTTATATTTATAACAAAAGCCATGATTGTTTTCCAATACCGACCATATCTCTATGTCCAATCCTATGCATTCCTTTGAGAATTCATCCACTATTTTGTTTTTCTTCTCTATATACATGTGCAAATGAGATATGAGAGAAAAAATCCTAAAGATCCCTGAAATCGATAAATTTATGATGGATAGTGAAATTCCTTAACTTAGTTTCTTGTTTCATCCACTGAATAACCAACAACAAATCCCCAAATATTTGGATTTGCCTAACTCCATATTTTTGTGCCAACATTAAAACCAGTTTTAGTGCCAACAACTCACTATAATTATTTGTTCCATGACCAACACCTACTCTAAATGATATACTATGATGCATCAATAAGTGGATTATCCCTCCAACACCACCCCTTGGAAGGGTTCTCTAGGAGGCACCGTCAAAGTAATCTCACAGTATGTCCTTATTTATTTTTACTTCTTTATATTGATGTCTAAATTTCTTTTCCTAAATTTGGGGAAAAGAATATAGAATGTTTAGATCTTGTACAACACATTTTAAAGGTAGTGTTTCCTTGTCCTCAAATAGTTTCAGGTTTTTGGCCAACCATATTTCCCAAGAAACATTTATTGGGAGTGCTATGAACCTTCTAGTTTCTTTGTTTTTGCACCATCTCCTAAATTCCTCCTCAATGTCATTGCCTACCTAAAATTTTATATACCAATCATCCCTTCCACCTAATTCCAAACCTATTTTGAAAATGGAAAGACACGAAGATGTGAGTATTTGTTTCTTCATCTAGCAACTAGCATAAGTTGCACCAACTAGGTCCCACAAAATTCATTTTTTTGTAAATTGTCTTGGGTGGGATCTTTATTACTCAAGACCAACCACATTAAAAAAAAATTGCATGTTTCTTGAGTTTCCATATGAATTTCCACCACCATTCCTGTTTACCCTCTCTTCATTTAGTAGCTAAGGTCTTATAACCAATTTTTGGGACATATTGACCAATTGGATTTTGGGGCCAAATTGGATGATCTTCCTCATATCTTATCTAAATAAGGATATTTTTTAATTCATCTATATAACTATACCATATTAAGTCATCCTCTTCCTCTAACCCAATCTCCTTCCATAATTTCCAATGTTGCTTCCAAGGAGTTGTCATATCCTTACTTACTATATGGCTTAGGGTATAGTACCCTCTACTTCTTAAGTCTCTTATGGGGTAACCTATGAAAACCTCTACTTCCAACCCAAGGATATAATCCAATCTAGACTTTGTCCCATTTCCCAACTTGCCACACTAACCAATTTCCAACCACTGGGAAGGCATAAAGGATTGGTTTCCATATTATTGATGCATTTTGTAATTTTTTCATAGGATTTCTAATCCATCCTCTAATGTTTCTATGGCTATATACTTTGATATTGTGACTTGAATCCATGTCCTTCATCCTTGAACCAGAAGTCACATAGTTTTAGCTACTAATTCCTTTGAGAACAAAAAAATATTCATAAGGCCCCATCCTCCATTGGCCTTTGCAAGAGATAAATTTTTCCAAGATACTAGTACCAATTATTTTTTACCTTGTTCTCCAAACCAAATGAACATGTAGAAAATGTGCCAAATTATTTTCAATACTCCTTTTGGAATCCAAGAAAGAGGTATCCAATAGACTATAAGCACTTCCAATACTGCTTTTACTAGCACCAAACCACCCCTTCGGATAGTCATCGGTTTCACTAGGTTTTCAGTTTTTTCTTCACTTTAGCTATCATAGATTGTTGATCGCAAATTTTATATAGAGTTGGATTTAATTGAAATCATAGATACTTTAAACTTGCATCAAGATCAACCAAGTTGTAAGGAAACACTTGCATAATGAGATTTTTTACTACCTCATTAATACCCCAAAGGGACATCAATGACCTAGCCATGTTTATTTTCACACTTGTGGCTATACATAAAAGATCTATCCTTTCTTTGAGATTATCAACCATTCTCTTTGAACCTTCAAGGAAAATGAGTATATCATAAATGAACATCAAATGTGTTACATGAAAATTACCACCAATAATTACCCCTTTGAAATTTCCAACTTCATTGACCTCCTTTATGAATCTACTTAGACCTTCAACAATTAGAAGGAAGAGAAAAGGAGACATGGGGCATCCCTATATTAGCCCTATTTTTGGATTAAAAAATAGAGATGCTTCTATATTTATTAGAATAGAAAAGTATATCAATGTTATGCAATTCATTACCCAAACAACAAATTGATCACATAAACGTAGGTGGATAAGGATTAATCCGATGTATAACTAGCTTACTCTATAATAATATTTGAATAGATCTACTTTGACCACCATAAATCTAATATTTTTTACCTTGACAGTGTGCAAACCTTCTTGGGAAAGCCCCACTGCCTCATGTATTTGTCGTCTCTTTAGGAACCCAAATTTTTCATTAGATATATGTCTAGATAAAATAATTTATAACCTTCTTGCTATGATTTTTGATATAATTTTGTGTATGCAATTGAATAAGGAGATGGGATTAAAATTTTGACATGATGTTGAGTTATCATCCTTTGGTATCAACACTATGACGTTTGTGTTGAAATAACCATCAGTTTTCTCAAAAAAATTATATGATTCCATTGTTCAACAACACATGGTATTCCAATAATCGATGAACACCTTCAATAACCACCCACAAAACCATATCAGTGATCGACGCACCATTGTTTTTATGTGGTAAAACACCTATGGGGAAACATCCATAGCCCCAACCAACGTGGCCACTTGAGGAAATTTATTAATGAAAAATAAAAAAATATTATAGAGAGTTTCTCATAATCGATCATCAACAAATGACCCTCCATGATCTTTAAATATAGATCATGAACCAATCAGATGTTAAGCCACATGTCAATGTAGTCGTTAAGGTCGAGGAGAATATGAGACATCATATCACTCTATGTCTAAAACATATCATGACCATCGGATTACATAATTGCAAATGCATATTAACACATACTAAAGAAACACACTAACAATGCATTAAACCAAGTTCATCTAAACTAACTCCTAAGTGTCTAAATATTCTAATATCCACCCTTAAGAACAACTTGGGGTAGGATTGAATGATTTACAAAGGCAAGAAAATAGGAGAAGAAAGGAGGAATTAGAGTCTATCCCCTGTTAATGAAAACTTCATGAACTCCTAACATAAATCAAAGTTTGGAAAACTTCACTTCTCTAGGAGACTTTGTGAAAATGTCCACAACTTGATTTTCTGTAGGGAAAAAGAGGACTTCAATAACTCGATCAAGAATGAATTTTTTGATGAAGTGTATTTTATTTCAATGTGTTTTCTTTGATAATGTTGAACTGGATCTTTCGTGATCTTGATGACACTCTAATTGTCGCACCAAATGGTGGTCAGATGTTGTTGCTGGAATCCAAACTCTAAAAGGATATGTCGAAGCAACAAGGCTTCTTGACTTGCATTAACTGCTACTCAATACTCTTCTTCTACTAAAGAAAGAGAAATATCCTATTGTTTCTTATAATCCCAAGTGACAGGTCCAGAACTAAGGCTAAAAACATAACCTGAAGTAGACTTTTGATCATAAGGGTTTCTCTCCCAACTTGAATCAGTGGAACCAACCAACATAGGAGTCCCCCCTAAACTATAATGTATCCCAAATTGAACAATACCTCGGATATACCAAAGTATAATTTTAGATTCTTTCCAATATATTTCATGGGGTGTTTGCATATACAAGGAAATAAGACCAACAACAAAGGAAATATTAGGATGGGTATGAGTCAAATATAAGAGGCTACCATCTAATTGATGGTACAACGTGGCATCAACTTCAGGAGTAGTACAAGTGGAATTTTTTTTGACTCCAAACTAGAAGGGAGAAAGAGTTGGTTTAGAGTCATCCAAGTGAAATAAATTAAGAAGGCCACAAGCATACTTAGATTGGGACAGAAAAATTCCTTAGCTAAGGAAATCATGCAAATAGCGTAAGTCTGTCATTGCAAAAAAAAATTTAAGGCTTGATTTCACATGGGTTAATAGTTTAGGGTCACTACCAGTGAGGATAAGGTCATCGACATAAAGAACAAGTATTATGATATGGATTCCTACTTTATTAGTATAGATATTAGGGTCAGAATGATATCTACAAAATCTAGTGTCAAGAAGAAAGTTGTCCATTCTGGCATACCAATTTCGAGGAGCTTGCTTAATACCATAAAGATATTTCTTAAGGCGAAAAACAAGGATGGATTCATTTTGGACATAGCCATGATTTTATTCCATGTAGATTTCTTCTTAAAAATACCCATGCAATAAGGCATATTTAACATCCATTTGATGGACCTCCCATTTATGTGAGGCAACCAGGGAAAGAACAAGGAAGATGGAATTCATTTTGACAATGGGGGAAAAGGTTTCATTATATACGTCAATTCCTTCAGCTTGATAGAACCATTTGGAAACTAATCGGGCCTTGTGTCTTTCAAAACTTCCATTTGATGCATACTAATTAGTTATGTACACCCATTTACATTTGACAAGTTTTCTTCCACTTGGAAGAGGTACAAGATCCCAAATATCATTCGTCATTAAAGAGTGACATTGTTCATTCATTTTTGTGTCGCAATATGGTTGCACTAAAGCTTCTGCAAATGTGTCTGGATCATGAGTCTCTGAAACTTGAGCCAAAATAGAAGAGGCTCACTGGAACTGTGAAATTATCTAATGTTTATTTGAAGGATCATCGACAATATTACAAACTGCTTCTTGAGTTGAACGAACCCATCTGGGAAGCAGTGGCACTAGTGCAAGTTCATATTCAGTGGACTCATTTGGAGGAAGGTAAGTAGGAAGAGGTGCATTTTCATCCTCATTGACATAAACTGAATAAGAAGAAACCAGAATAGGAACAAAAGATGGCACAAATTCTAAAGATGGCTCACAGGTCTAAGATTGCACAAACACCAAATTAGGCTCACAGGACAAGAGATTTTCATCAAATTTAACATCTCTTCTACTAATAATTTCATTGGAATAATGTTGAAGAAGGTGGTAGCCTTTGACATCTTCAAAATATCCAACAAAAATGCACTTCTCACTTTTAGGTTGCAATGATTTCATTTTCTCATCAAGAATGTGAGCCCATGTTATACTACCAAATACACAAAAGTGACTTATATCTGGCTTACTTTTGTCCCATGCTTCTTCTGTAGTTATATTTTTTAGAGCCTTTGTGGGAGTGAAATTTACTATGTAATTTGTACAGTTGATGGCTTCCACCCAATAATGAAGACTTAATCCTTTATATTGGATCATATAATTAGCCATTTCCTTTAAGGTGCAATTATTTATTTTAGTAACACCATTTTGTCGTGGTGTATATGGAATAGTATGTTGAATTTTAATTCTCTATGTAGTACAATAACTTGTGAATTTATTTCTCACATATTCACCTCCATTATTTGTTCTTAACCTTTAAAGTTGATGTCCATATTCTTTTTCAACAAGGGTCTTGTAGGCCAAAAATTTTCTCGTAAGTTTTAATAAGTATACCCAAGTGCATCTGGAGAAGTTATCAATGAAAATTAAGAAATACTTTCACCCAGAGAAAGAAGGAGAAGAAAGAAGACCACACAAATCACTCTGAACAAGCTGCAAAGGGGTTGAGGCATGCCAAGAGACACATTTTTCAAAATTGTTCCAATGATTTTTGTCGAGAACACAACCAACACAAACACCATATCTACAAGAAATAAGAGGAAGACCAATCACCATGTGTTGATTACATAGTTGTTGCAATGAGTGGTAGTTTAGAAGACCAAACCGTTCATGCCAAAGTTTGCTCAAGCCATCGCTATGAGAAACAAAAACTGATGGAAAATATGATGACCCAAAGTTGTCAAACTTGTACAACCTCATAATATCATAAACAATTCTAGTTGTGAGGACATGCTTAGGATATTTTAAATCCTTGATTACAATTTGGTGAGGTGAAAACTCTACAGTCTTACCTTTACCTGAATGAGTGATCTGATACATTGATATAAGTTTGCAGGAAAGACTTGGAACACATAATACATCATTGCAATGACCATTATCTATGTGAATTGTTCCAAACCCTTCAACATTAAGAGATATATCATCACCAACAAATATTTGTTTGGTGTTACATTCATTAAGAGCAGGAAATATGGCTTTATCATTAGCCATATGATAAGATGCTCCAGAATCAATAATCCACTCAATAGAAGAAGAAGTAGAAGTTGCATTGAAGGAGAAACCAAAAGTAGAAAGTGCATGTCCATGAGAAGAAAAATAATAATAATCAATATTGATATTGTGCTTCTTCATTGATGCTTCTAAGGCTTCCATATTCTTCAAACATTTAGACTCAGCATGACCATCTTTCCCACATAATTTCCAATGTATGTTAGGCTTCTTACTTTTGGATTTTTCTCCTTTGTCACCATTAGGAGTAGAAGTTGACTAAGAGGGTTTGGAACCCTTGTTTTGCTTGTTTTTGTGGTGAGGAAGTTGCTTCTTAGGATTATTGGATTTATCTTTCTTCTAGGCCACTAAGGATTTCTTGGATGTACCTGCAGTGTTGATCAATTCAAGTTGCACGAGTTTATCTTTCTCTTGAATCAGAACATCACAAAAAGACTCAAGATAGGGTTCTTTATAATCACTCCCTATAGCTTATATGGTGGCATAAAAGGTACATACAAACACAGAATATGCACTACCAAGCTTAGCAAGAATAACATATATGCATCAGTCTTCCTTCAGATCTAGTTTATAATCTATACATAAAATTCTAAGTGTTTTGAACTCAAATAAATAATTATCAATGCAAGGAAAATCATTCGGAATTAAAGTCATTAATGGATTTTCTACCTGGTGGGATTAAATAATATTGTGTTTACCAAACATAGCTTGAAGATTTTTTCTGAGGCTTCATTACGGGCATCAATTCCTTGAAGGTGAAACCTTAAATAATAAGAGATGGACATTATGATTATTCCACGTGCTTCATCACTCTTATTAGCCCATTTGACTTTATTTTTATCATCAGTTGGTTCTTATTCTTTTCCCAAGGTAATCTAGTACAATCATTTACTTCTTAGTACATCCTCCATATGGTATTTCCATGAGAAGTAGTTGGTATTGGTAAGCAAAAGATCATTGGGAGAATCCATATTAAAATATACAAAGAATATGGATTTAAAGGATGAAATTGATGGTCTGGATGGAAATCTCTCAAAAAATAGGTTGTTTAAAAAAATGGCACTGAAAACATACTTCAGATGCGAAAGCTATGCCCTTTTGAAAAAGGCATAAGTGGTAACCAAAGAGCCACATAGCAAGTAGAAGTTGGTCCATGAGGTGATGTTCCTCATTATCTAACTTTCCCTATAAGCTCACTTTTACAAATAAGTTATTTATGCAGTGACCCACTTTTATACAACAAGTGAGAGTCACTTTTACAATGAAATTACTTTATAAATGAAAGTTGCATGAAAAAAATAACTTAAAAGAAAATATTAAAGTTATTTAATAGTGATTCACTTTTATAATTTAAGCAAAATGCACATTAAAATAAACTATGAAATTTTTAAAAAATTAACAAAAAAAAGATTTGAACTCAAGACCTCTTACTAAATAAAGCAACTTTCAACCAAGTGACCTAGCGAAAAAAACATTATAATATTAAGAAGGAGATTTAAAGTGTTGTTGTTGTGGAATATGGCCTTGAAGTGCGTGCTAAAAAAAATTATTTTCATGAATTCACACACAAAAAAAAATTGCTTCTCAACAACAACAAGGGTTAGATATCGATTAGCTTACCTAGAAAATGAAAATTTTCCCTCTGTTTCTGATTTGCTGAGATCGCACAGAGCACATGATAAAGAACATATGTAGACAATAAAATACTTTCCGATCCATTTCTAATTTGTTGAGATCACACAAAGCATAGGGGAAAGAGCATATGCATATTGGAAAGAGCAGCAACCCATAAAAAAAACAAAAAACCGAAATAATATTTCTATAAAAAAATTAAAAAGGGTGTATTCAGGCTTTATACCTCCAGGTCTGTCTGTAATGGTTGTATCTTGGGAAAACAAGAACCTTTTCAAGTTAAATTAAAAACGTTTCTAACTGAAATGAGTGTTTTGGACGCAATGGAATAGTCCTCTCAGGCCAAAATGTATGAAAATATAAAAAACCAAAGATGTGGCAACAAAACTTCATGATCTTGATCTACAATGGGAGCAGGTCTTCAAACGAGCTATAATACCATGTTTGAAAACACATGTATTCCAATAGAGGATGAACACCTTTAGTAACCACTCACACAACTAGATTAGATATCAACACATCGATGTTTTTACATGGTAAAACCCCTATGGGAAACATCCATGGCTCCAAGCAACGTGGCCACTTGAGGCAATTTATTAATGCAAAAGAAAAAATATTACTAAGAGTTTCTCACAATAGATCGTTGACAAATGACCTTTCATGCTCTTTAAATAATATCATGGACTAATCGAGTGTTAAGCCATGGATCAATGTATCCAATAAGATCAAGGAGAAAATGGAGAAAATGCTTCAAGTATGGTCACATACTGACTTACTATGCAAAGTAAAGAATGAAAATTGACATAAAATTCTTTTGAAAGAAATACTACAGTGAAGTCACAAATCTATTGGATAGAATGTTGATGAGAAACACCACCACTTGATAGAAGTGGAAAACTCTATCACAATTTCAAAAACAAACAAAAGTAGTGAATGCATAGTATGTAGATCAATGACCTAATTTTTCAACGAGATGTATGGATTGAAGTAAAAAACATAAGTGAAAAATGAATGTTCCATAGATTCTACTAATTTAAACTTGAAATCATTAACATGAACAAGAAGGAAAAACCACTACTCAATTCCTAAAAAAATAAGAGTATTTTTAACGCTTAGACATTACTAATGTTTTAAGAAAATCGAGGTCTTTAGTCTAACAAGTGTCATTACAGTGGTGATGCCCTTTCCATTGATGATTTTGATGAGTATATACATTCAAAGTGATGACATATAATTTCTTGAGGTAGTAAACAATATAACTACTACAAAGGATATAATGTATTTGTTTGATGTAGTAGACAACACAATTGTTGCAAAGGATAGAACGCATGGAATAAACTTATGAGGCAATTATATCCATGTGGAAGGCCATCCTTACTACCCAATTGAGTGCATGGAAATAAGATCAATTGAGTATGAGGAATAGATTTTAGGATCCCTTTCAATTTTTCCTAACTGGGCTCAGTGTTAGATGTAATTATGTAGTATATATTCATTGACACTCCGAATAAAAAATCTCATAATTTATAATCTAGGAAAAGTGAACATATGAAATCAATATTTATTGATATTGGATGCAATACATATTCATTGAGATTATCAATTAAAAATATAATATTGAAGCACACTCAAAGGTTTGGATTCGTAATTTATAATTTAGGAACAAGTGAAAACAAATGCAAAGATCTTTGATATGATTTTTAGGAATTGATGACTTCCATTAGGGAGAAACCAAAAAAAAAAATATTACTTATGAGATAATATTTTACAAAGAATTATTTTTTTTAATTTAATTAGCTTAATATGGATATATCACAGTAAAGCATAAATGCAAGATTGTTTGTGACCTATCCCATGGGAAACCAGGTTCACAATAGTTCCAAAAAGACAGAGATTGTTTCAAAAGGATACCAAGCGAAATACAGAGTCATTAGCTCCCTATAATATAATGACATGATTGAATAAAACATAAAAGAGAGCCTCAAACAAAATTCTAGAAAGAGATATGATGGACCTAGTCATCCTGTTAGAGAAAGACATAAAGGCCGCCCTTATGGAATCAAGAAGAGAGCCTACCAGTTATGTATGTCCACGGGGTTTTCTAGGTCCTCATCTATCCCCATGGGGTTGGATGGTGTACCTGAAAAATTTCAAGCTTGGCAAGAAACTATTTTAGGATCTTCCTAGGAATCTATGTGATAAGAAACCCTAAACTCTATGTCAAAGAATTCTTTGCAAATTGCCTCGAATTTATTATTTAGGAGGTCCAATTTTTGCATAATAACTTGATGTTATTGTCCTCTCTCCTCCACCACCTAGGGAATGAATCCCCTATTGATCCATTAAATCTCAATAAGCTTAAAAACCTTGGTGTCTCTAGACCTATAATACCCAGTGTCTAGCATCCAGTCCTTAAACTTTGTTTCTAGTTGAAGATTCAAGAGTTTCCTTCTTTTTTGGTAGATAGTATGCTCCATGTTTG
>ML795728.1:50747-67396 GCA_009831015.1 Picea engelmannii | reverse complement strand
ATTTTTTCTCCAATATGGGTATGACTGTTAATACTGATAAGACTAAGGTCATGATTATTAAATCCAATAAGATACCTTATGATACCTTCGTATATGAAAACAACCACTTGGAGGAAGTGACTTCATACAAATATCTTGGAATTTATATTCACCACAAGCTCAATTAGAATTATAGCATTGAAAAAAGTATTATTGGGGGATGAAAAGCTTATTATGGGCTTGAAAACAATTGTAAATCAGCTGATCTTTGGAGTTTGGATAAGAAGAAAATACTCTTTGAGACTCTTGTTACACCTATTATTCTTTATGGATGTGAAGTATGGGGCTATAGTATCTCGTGAATACTAGAAAAAGATAGAGAAAATACAAAATAATTTTATAACCTATAATCTCAAAATTAAAGGAAATACACCCTATCCCGTCCTCCTCTTAGAAACAAGCCTCTCCCCCATTGAGATCATGGCTATGACTAGATACCTAATGTATAAGAACAAGTTAAACAACATGGAAGACAAGAGGCTTCCTAAAATTGCTTCAAAATCGATTCATAACCACCATCGACTCAAGTGAGGATGGCATAAAGATGCCTGGTCTTGGCTAAACTATTGGGAAATCATGGAAGACGCCATTTTGCAGAATAAAGATATTGTTAAAAAAATGTCAAATGAAAATTTAAGGAGAAAATGTGGTGTGATAAGGAGTTAGAGGAAAAAAGAAAATTAAGGTATTATAAGGATGTAATCAACCCTAATCTAGAATATCCAAATTATCTATCTGTTTTTCCAAGTGTAAAGAAAAAAATAAGCATTGCTAAGATAAGAACAAATTCTCACGAGCTTCATAGTGAAACTGGGCATTGGTCAATTCCTAAAATGCCATGGGATGAAAGAGTGTGTCACCTTTGTGACACTAAGAATGTTCAATATGAAAAGCACTTTCTCTTAGATTGTCCAGCCTATACCCATATTAGATCTCATTTTCAAAATACGTGTCACACTACCAACCTTCCTAACCTCTTAACTCAACAAAAGCATGGTGATCTTGGAAACATTCTCTTAATGCTTTTCGAGCACAAAAACAAAATTCAAAAGAATCACAGGTAATCACTTACCCTCTTAAGGTTTGATAGACCACTTCGGTCTTAGTGGATGTTAATCATCATCATCATCATAATACAAAATTAAAAATAAACATAAAGTAATAATAATAATAATAATACTCAAAAATACCACTTATCAAAGGAATCTCTTTAATATTTTTTGGGGTTATTTTCTATTAATCCACATTATCAAAGCTGAATTGCTTTTAAAAAAAGCATTAGGGTATAGATAGACTTTCTAATTGTTTTTGGTGTTTAATAGACTTGAAATTAAGATGAATATATCCATTGAAATTTTAAAAAAGGTTTTGGCCAAAATCATTCAATTTCCCTTTGACATTTAATAAAAAATATAGGTATTTATGATTCTCTTTGTTTTTAATCAATGAATTTCCTATGGTATGTCCATGATATTGTTATATAGTAACATTAGCACATTAAATTGTAAAAAAAAAAACTATTAACATTCATAAAAATGAAAAATGAAAAAATAACCTATCATAACAATTAAAAAAAGAAAAAGAAGAAGATCAATGTAACAAAATAAATCAACATAAATATATATTATTATCAAGAGCATAGAGGATCTTTTAATGTAATGCAATTATGAATAATATATTCGATATGAAATTTCTTTCAATGAATACAAATTATATTATTATGTCATAGATTTATATGAAAAAGTTGACATAATGTAAGTATGAATAATCTAAATGACAATATGGAATTTCTTGTAATGAATAATAATATCTGATTTATAGTATTGTAGTTGAAAAAATGGAATTTCTTCCCATATTATTAATATAGTTGAGAATGTGAAATTTCTCTAGTATTATTAATATAGTTGAGAATATAAAATCTCAATATAATGCATGAATGGTTAATATAATGCACGAATGGATAAATATGTGTGTAATTAGTGTGTACATTTATATGAATAACACGAATATTAGAATTGAGATTATACCAATATAGACCCATCTAAACATGTCAATTGGATCTAGCTCAAGTGGTTAGGAGAAATGGTTGTTATCCCCCCCATCTAGGTTCAATTATCACAAGTGACATGTTGAACTCTTAATACGTACATTGTTGTAATGGCCTTGAACCCTATGTTGAAAAAACCTTGGTAAATACTCACTCTCATTATCATCCTTGAGATGAGAGGAAGTACCCGATATGTTTCCCAAGGATATAAGGTCTTGTGAGTCTAAAAAAAAAAGTCGCATAGTCATATGCTATACATCATTCCATTCTTGCTCCCCGAGTTTGACCCATAAATTCCTACTGAAAATTCCTTACAAAAAAATATCCATCTAAACCTTGGATTTATCGAGTGCCAAGAGTGAAACTCAAGGGAATTGATCCCCGTTTGAGATGCCTCTATGTTGGTATATAATAGAATAAGAATAAAGTTTTCTAATATATTTAAAAACATAACTTTTTTTCGAGAGAAAAAGGTCTTGTAATTCTATAAAAATAATAATTGTATAGTCATATGTTATACATCATTCCATTCTTTCTCCTCGAGCTTGACCCATAGAGTCCTACTGAAAATTCCTTACAATCACAAAAGTATACTAGGTTTTGTGCTCCATTACATTCTTTTAAAACATATAACAAACGTAAAAACTCTAATTTCAAAATTCACATAAAAGCTCTAGGCCTAACAAGTCAAGGTGTATTCAATTTCTAGCAACACCCTCTATAGTCACATAAAAACTATGTAGTAATTATGTACAAGGATCACGTTTATATTTCTAACAAAAGCCATGATTGTTTTCCAATACCGACCAGACCTCTATGTCCAATCCTATGCTTTCCTATGAGAATCCATCCACTGTTTTGTTTTTCTTCTCTATATACATGTGCAAATGAGAAATGAGAGAAAAAATCCTAAAGATACCTGAAATCGGTAAATATATGATGGAGAGTGAAATTCCTTAACTTAGTTTCTTGTTTCATCCACTGAATAACCAACAACAAATCCCCAAATATTTGGATTTGCCTAACTCCATATTCTTGTGCCAACATTAAAACTAGTTTTAGTGCCAACAACTCACTATAATTATTTGTTCCATGACCAACACCTACTCTAAATGATATACTATGATACATCAATAAGTGGATTATCCCTCCAACACCACCCCTTGGAAGGGTTCTCTAGGAGGCATCATCAAAGTAATCTCACGGTATGTCCTTATTTATTTTTACTTCTTTATATTGATGTCTAAATTTCTTATCCTAAATTTGGGGAAAAACATATAGAATGTTTAGATCTTTTACAACACATTTTAAAGGTAGTTTTTCCTTGTCCTCAAATAGTTTCAGGTTTTTGTCCAACCATATTTCCCAAGAAACATTTACTGGGAGTGCTATGAACCTTCTAGTTTCTTTGTTTTTGCACCATCTCCTAAATTCCTCCTCAATGTCATTGCCTACCTAAAATTTTATATACCAATCATCCCTTCCACCTCATTCCAAACATAATTTGAAAATGGAAAGGCACGAAGATGTGAGTATTTGTTTCTTCATCTAGCAACTAGCATAAGTTGCACCAACTAGGTCCCACAAAATTCATTTTTTTGTAAATTGTCTTGGGTGGGATCTTTATTACTCAAGACCAACCACATTGAAAAAAAATTGCATGTTTCTTGAGTTTCCATATGAATTTCCACCACCATTCCTGTTTACCCTCTCTTCGTTTAGTAGCTAAGGTCTTATAACCAATTTTTGGGACATATTCACCAATTGGATTTTGGGGCCAAATTAGATGATCTTCCTCATCTCTTATCTAAATAAGGCTATTTTTTAATTCATCTATATAACTATACCATATTAAGTCATCCTCTTCCTCTAACCCAATCTCCTTCCATAATTTCCAATGTTGCTTCCAAGGAGTTGTCATATCCTTACTTACTATATGGCTTAGGGTATAGTACCCTCTACTTCTTAAGTCTCTTATGGGGTAACCTATGAAAACCTCTACTTCCAACCCAAGGATATAATCCAATCTAGACTTTGTCCCATTTCCCAACTTGCCACACTAACCAATTTCCAACCACTGGGAAGGCATAAAGGATTGGTTTCCATATTATTGATGCATTTTGTAATTTTTTCATAGGATTTCTAATCCATCCTCTAATGTTTCTATGGCTATATACTTTGATATTGTGACTTGAATCCATGTCCTTCATCCTTGAACCAGAAGTCACATAGTTTTAGCTACTAATTCCTTTGAGAACAAAAAAATATTCATAAGGCCCCATCCTCCATTGGCCTTTGCAAGAGATAAATTTTTCCAAGATACTAGTACCAATTATTTTTTACCTTGTTCTCCAAACCAAATGAACATGTAGAAAATGTGCCAAATTATTTTCAATACTCCTTTTGGAATCCAAGAAAGAGGTATCCAATAGACTATAAGCACTTCCAATACTGCTTTTACTAGCACCAAACCACCCCTTCGGATAGTCATCGGTTTCACTAGGTTTTCAGTTTTTTCTTCACTTTAGCTATCATAGATTGTTGATCGCAAATTTTATATAGAGTTGGATTTAATTGAAATCATAGATACTTTAAACTTGCATCAAGATCAACCAAGTTGTAAGGAAACACTTGCATAATGAGATTTTTTACTACCTCATTAATACCCCAAAGGGACATCAATGACCTAGCCATGTTTATTTTCACACTTGTGGCTATACATAAAAGATCTATCCTTTCTTTGAGATTATCAACCATTCTCTTTGAACCTTCAAGGAAAATGAGTATATCATAAATGAACATCAAATGTGTTACATGAAAATTACCACCAATAATTACCCCTTTGAAATTTCCAACTTCATTGACCTCCTTTATGAATCTACTTAGACCTTCAACAATTAGAAGGAAGAGAAAAGGAGACATGGGGCATCCCTATATTAGCCCTATTTTTGGATTAAAAAATAGAGATGCTTCTATATTTATTAGAATAGAAAAGTATATCAATGTTATGCAATTCATTACCCAAACAACAAATTGATCACATAAACGTAGGTGGATAAGGATTAATCCGATGTATAACTAGCTTACTCTATAATAATATTTGAATAGATCTACTTTGACCACCATAAATCTAATATTTTTTACCTTGACAGTGTGCAAACCTTCTTGGGAAAGCCCCACTGCCTCATGTATTTGTCGTCTCTTTAGGAACCCAAATTTTTCATTAGATATATGTCTAGATAAAATAATTTATAACCTTCTTGCTATGATTTTTGATATAATTTTGTGTATGCAATTGAATAAGGAGATGGGATTAAAATTTTGACATGATGTTGAGTTATCATCCTTTGGTATCAACACTATGACGTTTGTGTTGAAATAACCATCAGTTTTCTCAAAAAAATTATATGATTCCATTGTTCAACAACACATGGTATTCCAATAATCGATGAACACCTTCAATAACCACCCACAAAACCATATCAGTGATCGACGCACCATTGTTTTTATGTGGTAAAACACCTATGGGGAAACATCCATAGCCCCAACCAACGTGGCCACTTGAGGAAATTTATTAATGAAAAATAAAAAAATATTATAGAGAGTTTCTCATAATCGATCATCAACAAATGACCCTCCATGATCTTTAAATATAGATCATGAACCAATCAGATGTTAAGCCACATGTCAATGTAGTCGTTAAGGTCGAGGAGAATATGAGACATCATATCACTCTATGTCTAAAACATATCATGACCATCGGATTACATAATTGCAAATGCATATTAACACATACTAAAGAAACACACTAACAATGCATTAAACCAAGTTCATCTAAACTAACTCCTAAGTGTCTAAATATCCCAATATCCACCCTTAAGAATAACTTGGGGTAGGATTGAATGATTTACAAAGGCAAGAAAATAGGAGAAGAAAGGAGGAATTAGAGTCTATCCCCTGTTAATGAAAACTTCATGAACTCCTAACATAGATCAAATTTTGGAAAACGTCGCTTCTCTAAGAGACTTTGTGAAAATGTCCACAACTTGATTTTCTGTAGGGAAAAAGAGGACTTCAATAACTCGATCAAGAATGAATTTTTTGATGAAGTGTATGTGTATCTCAATGTGTTTTCTTTGATAATGTTGAACTGTATCTTTCGTGATCTTGATGACACTCTAATTGTCGCACCAGAGGGTGGTCGGATGTTGTTGCTGGAATCCAAACTCTAAAAGGATATGTTGAAGCAACAAGGCTTCTTGACTTGCATTAACTGCTACTCAATACTCTGCTTCTACTAAAGAAAGAGAAATATCATGTTGTTTCTTATAAGCCCAAGTGACAGGTCCAGAACTAAGGCTAAAAACATAACTTGCAGTAGACTTTTGATCATAAGGGTTGCTCTCCCAACTTGAATCAGTGGAACCAACCAACATAGGAGTCCCCCCTGAACTATAATGTATCCCAAATTGAATTGTACCTCAGATATACCATAGTATAATTTTAGATTCTTTCCAATATATTTCATGGGGTGTTTGCATATACAAGGAAATAAGACCAACAACAAAGGAAATATTAGGATGGGTATGAGTCAAATATAAGAGGCTACCGTCTAATTGATGGTACAAAGTGGCATCAACTTCGGGAGTAGTACAAGTGGAAATTTTTTTAACTCCAAAGTAGAAGGGAGAAAGAGTTGGTTTAGAGTCATCCAAGTGAAAGAAATGAAGAAGGCCACAATCATACTTAGGTTGGGACAGAAAAATTCCTTAGCTAAGGAAATAATGCAAATAGCCTAAGTCTGTCATTGCAAATTTATTTTTAAGGCTTGATTTCACATGGGTTAATAGTTTAGGGTCACTACCAGTGAGGATAAGGTCATCGACATAAAGAACAAGTATTATGAGATGGATTCCTACTTTATTAGTATAGATATTAAGGTCAGAATGACATCTACAAAATCCAGTGTCAAGAAGAAAGTTGTCCATTCTGGCATACCAATTTCGAGGAGCTTGCTTAGTACCATAAAGATATTTCTTAAGGCGACAAACAAGGATGGATTCATTTTGGACATAGCTATGGGGTTGTTCCATGTAGATTTATTCTTAAAAATACCCATGCGATAAGGCATATTTAACATCCATTTGATGGACCTCCCATTTATGTGAGGCAACCAGGGAAAGAACAAGGCAGATGGAATTCATTTTGACAATGGGGGAAAAGGTTTCATTATATACGTCAATTCCTTCAACTTGATAGAACCATTTGGAAACTAATCGGGCCTTGTGTCTTTCAAAACTTCCATTTGATGCATACTAATTAGTTATGTACACCCATTTACATTTGACAAGTTTTCTTCCACTTGGAAGAGGTACAAGATCCCAAGTATCATTCGTCATTAAAGAGTGATATTGTTCATTCATTTTTGTGTCTGAATATGGTTTCACTAAAGCTTCTGCAAATGTGTTTAGATCATGAGTCTCTGAAACTTGAGCCAAAATAGAAGAGGCTCACTGGAACTATGAAATTATCCAATGTTGATTTCAAGGATCACCGACAGTATTACAAATTGCTTCTTGAGTTGAATGAACCCATCTGGGAAGCAGTGGAACTGGTGCAAGTTCATATTCAGTGGACTCATTTGGAGGAAGGTAAGTAGGAGGAGGTGCATTTTCATCCTCATTGACATAAATTGAATAAGAAGAAACCAGAATAGGAACAAAAGATGGCACAAATTCTAAAGATGGCTCATAGGTCTAAGATGGCACAAACACCAAATTAGGCTCATAGGACAAGAGATTTTCATCAAATTTAACATCTCTTCTAATAATAATTTCATTGGAGTAATGTTGAATAAGGTGGTAGCCTTTGACATCTTCAAAATATCCAACAAAAATGCACTTCTCACTTTTAGGTTGCAATGCTTTCCTTTTCTCATCAAGAATGTGAGCCCATGTTATACTACCAAATACACAAAAGTGACTTATATATGGCTTACTTTTGTCCCATGCTTCTTCTGTAGTTATATTGTTTAGAGCCTTTGTGGGAGTGAAATTTACTATGTAATTTGTACAGTTGATGGCTTCCACCCAATAATGAAGACTTAATCCTTTATATTGGATCATATAATTAGCCATTTCCTTTAATGTGAAATTATTTATTTTAGCAACACCATTTTGTCGTGGTGTATATGGAATAGTATGTTGAATTTTAATTCTCTGTGTAGTGCAATAACTTGTGAAATTATTTCTCACATATTCACCTTCATTATTTGTTCTTAACCTTTAAAGTTGATGTCCAGATTCTTTTTCAACAAGGGCCTTGTAGGCCAAAAAATTTCTCTTAAGTTTTAATAAGTATACCCAAGTGCATCTGGAGAAGTTATCAATGAAAATTAAGAAATACTTTGACCCAGAGAAAGAAGGAGAAGAAATAAGACCACACAAATCACTCTGAATGAGCCGCAAAGGGGTCGAGGCGTGCCAAGAGACATATTTGTCAAAACTGTTCCAATGATGTTTGTCGAGAACACAACCGACACAAACACAATATCTACAAGAAATAAGAGGAAGAACAATCACCATGTGTTGATTACATAGTTGTTGCAATGAGTGGTAGTTTAGAAGCCCGAACCGTTCATGCCAAATTTTTCTCAAGTCATCGCTATGAGAAACAAAAACTGATGGAAAAGATGATGACCCAAAGTTGTCAAACTTGTACAACCTCATAATATCATCAAAAATTCTATTTGTGAGGACATGCTTAGGATATTTTAAATCCTTGATTACAACTTGGTGAGGTGAAAACTCTACAGTTTTACCTTCACCTGAATGAGTGATCTGATACATTGATATAAGTTCGCAGGAAAGACTTGGAACACATAATACATCATTGCAATGACCATTATCTATGTGAATTGTTCCAAACCCTTCAACACTAAGAGATATATCATCACCAACAAATATTTGTTTGGTGTTACATTCATTAAGAGAAGAAAATATGGCTTTATCATTAGCCATATGATAAGATGCTCCAAAATCAATAATCCACTCATCAGAAGAAGAAGTAGAAGTTGCATTGAAGGAGAAACCAGAAGTAGAAAGTGCATGTCCATGAGAAGAAAAATAATAATAATCAATATTGATATTGTGCTTCTTCATTGATGCTTCTAAGGCTTCCATACTCTTCAAACATTTAGACTCAGCATGACCATCTTTCCCACATAATTTGCAATGTATGTTAGGCTTCTTACTTTTGGATTTTTCTCCTTTGTCACCATTAGGAGTTGAAGCCGACTAAGAGGGTTTGGAACCCTTGTTTTGCTTGTTTTTGTGGTGAGGATGTTGCTTCTTAGGAGTATTGGATTTATCTTTCTTCTAGGCCACTAAGGATTTCTTGGATGTACCTACAGTGTTGATCAATTCAAGTTGCACAAGTTTATCTTGCTCTTGAATCAGAACATCACAAAAAGACTCAAGATAGGGTTATTTATAATCACTCCCTATAGCTTATATGGTGGCATAAAAGGTAGATACAAAGACAGAATAAGCACTACCAAGCTTAGCAAGAATAACATATATGCATCAATCTTCCTTCAGATCTAGTTTATAATCTATACATAAAATTCTAAGTGTTTTGAACTCAAATAAATAATTATCAATGCAAGGAAAATCATTAGGAATTAAAGTCATTAATGGATTTTCTAACTAGTGGGATTAAATAATATTGTGTTTACCAAACATAGCTTGAAGATTTTTTCCGAAGCTTCATCAGGGGCATCAATTCCTTGAAGGTGAAACCTTAAATAATAAGAAATGGACATTATGATTATTCCACGTTCTTCATCACTCTTATTAGCCCATTTGACTTTATTTTCATCGTCAGTTGGTTCTTATTCTTTTCCCAAGGTAATCTGGTACAATCATTTACTTCTTAGTACATCCTCCATATGGTATTTCCATGAGAAGTAGTTGGTATTGGTAAGCAAAAGATCATTGGGAGAATCCATATTAAAATATACAAAGAATATGGATTTAAAGGATGAAATTGATGGTCTGGATGGAAATCTCTCAAAAAATAGGTTGTTTAAAAAAATGGCATTGAAAACATACTTCAAATGTGAAAGCTATGCCATTTTGAAAAAGGCATAAGCGGTAAACAAAGAGCCACATGGCAAGTAGAAGTTGGTCCATGTGGTGATGTTCCTCATTATCTAACTTTCCCTATAAGCTCACTTTTACAAATAATTTATTTATGCAGTGACCCACTTTTATACAACAAGTGAGAGTCACTTTTACAATGAAATTACTTTATAAATGAAAGTTGCATGAAAAATATAACTTAAAAGAAAATATTAAAGTTATTTAATAGTGATTCACTTTTATAATTTAAGCAAAATGCACATTAAAATAAACTATGAAATTTTTAAAAAATTAACAAAAAAAAGACTTGAACTCCAGACCTCTTACTAAATAAAGCAACTTTCAACCAAGTGAGCTAGTGAAAAACACATTATAATCTTAAGAAGGAGATGTAAAGTGTTGTTGTTGTTGTTGTTGTGGAAGATGGCTTTGAAGTGCATGCTAAAAAAAAATATTTTCATGAATTCACACACACAAAAAAAATTGCTTCTCAACAACAACAAGGGTTAGATATCGGTTAGCTTACCTAGAAAATGCAAGTTTTCCCTCTGTTTCTGATTTGCTGAGATCGCACAGAGCACATGACAAAGAACATATGTAGACAATAAAATACTTTCCGATCCATTTCTAATTTGTTGAGATCACACTAAGCATAGGGGAAAGAGCATATGCATATTGGAAAGAGCAGCAACCCACAAAAAAAAACAAAAAACCGAAATAATATTTCTATAAAAAAATTAAAAAGGGCATATTCAGGCTTTATACCTCCATATCTGTCTGTAATGGTTGTATCTTGGGAAAACAAGAACCTTTTCGAGTTAAATTAAAAATGTTTCTAACTGAAATGAGTGCTTTGGACACACTGGAAAAGTCCTCTCAGGCCAAAATGTATGAAAATATAAAAAACCAAAGATGCGGCAACAGAACTTCATGATCTTGATCTACAATGGGAGCAAGTCTTCAAACGAGCTCTAATACCATGTTTGAAAACACATGTATTCCAATAGAGGATGAACACCTTTAGTAACCACTCACGCAACCAGATTAGATATCAACACATCGATGTTTTTACATGGTAAAACCCCTATGGGAAACATCCATGGCTCCAAGCAACGTGGCCACTTGAGGCAATTTATTAATGCAAAAGAAAAAATATTACTAAGAGTTTCTCACAATAGATTGTCAACAAATGGCCTTGCATGCTCTTTAAATAATATCGTGGACTAATCGAGTGTTAAGCCATGGATCAATGTATCCAATAAGATTGAGGAGAAAATGGAGAAAATGCTTCAAGTATGGTCACATACTGACTTACTATGCAAAGTAAAGAATGAAAATTGATATAAAATTCTTTTGAAAGAAATACTAGAGTGAAGTCACAAACCTATTGGATAGAATGTTGATGAGAAACACCACCACTTGATAGAAGTGGAAAACTCTATCACAATTTCAAAAACAAATAAAAATAGTGAATGCATAGTATGTAGATCAATGACCTAATTTTTCAATGAGATGTATGGATTGAAGTAAAAAACATAAGTAAAAAATGAATGTTCCATAGATTCTACTAGTTTAAATTCGAAATCGTTAACATGAACAAGAAGGAAAAACCACTACTCAATTCCTAAAAAAATAGAGTCTTTTTAATGCTTAAACATTACTAATGTTTTAAGAAAATCGAGGTCTTTAGTCTAACAAGTGTCATTACAGTGGTGATGTCGTTTCCATTGATGATTTTGATGAGTATATACATTCAAAGTGATGACATATAATTTCTAGAGGTAGTAAACAATATAACTACTACAAAGGATATAATGTATTTGTTTGATGTAGTAGACAACACAATTGTTGCAAAGGATAGAACGCATGGAATAAACTTATGAGGCAATTCTATCCTATAGTGTTCCCAAGGCCGGGCCCCGTTACAGATCATGTTTTATGCAAAGAATTGTAAATGTGTTCTATAGGCTGGTGAGCCAAGTCTTGTATAAGTTGTAGGCTTATGTGTTTTGTTAGGCCAGGGAGCCTAAGTGTTGAAGGCGAGGAGCCTGTTGATGCACTTGTATGTATGAAGATCAATTAATAAAATATAAACACCGCCAGTGCAGACCGACCACGAGGAATGACTGATGGGGGACTGAGCGTCCACAGAGTGGGCAAGGAACTAGGGGCTGGAAGGTGGGAAAGGGGTTGAGTGATGAGCCTAGGGGCTAAGCCTAGGGGGCTTAGGCCTGGAATAATATTTTGATATTATTTCCTAAAAATCCATGTGCACATTATTTTATCCTAAGTCCTTTTGGAAGGACTCGTGATTTCCCAAGTGGTGGGAGGAAGGCGTACGGATGGAACGCATGCAATTCCCAGGGTGACAAGTGTCAACCCTGGTGCATGCAAATAAAACAAAGAAAGTAAGCAGTGAGGGGGACACTCTCCTCTATTCTGAACCGAACCTCTGAGCGTCGAACCAGTATGACCTCTGCCAGATATCCTGATTCATCTCTGAAGCCATTAAGCTGTGTTTGTCTGAAGAAACCGTGTACACCCATGCCCCGAACTATGAGTCTATGTCTGTTCTAGGCAACCCAGGAACGCATTCCTGAACCGGAAACCTATGTTGAACTCGAGTGGAAGAATCCTTGTTGTTTGGGAAAATGATGAACTAGCCTGTGCGTGGAGCCTGTTCCGAAATCAACACAGAGAGATGATCCTGTGACTGTTGAACCGATTTGGGGAAAACTATGTCTGTGTTTCCCGTGGATTGTTGTGACCACGCAGTACTGGACTGTGTGAGGCTTGTTGGCCTGTGAGCGACTCCTCCAGGTGAGAGAGTGCACAGAGGGAGAAGAGAACTCCTGGAAGGAACCCTTTAGCTGCCATAGAGCCCGGAGAATTCCAGTCCAGTCTGTTCCTGTAACCCAAGGTAAGGGAGACTGGCAGCCAAAGGACTGTCTAGGTGACAGAGAAGGTGCACTCTCCTGGGGTGGAACAGGCATGTGGGGAATGAGGGCCTGTGGGTAGTGAGCGTGGGAGATTCCTGGGAGAGCTTTCTTCCTAGTGTTGTGTATGTGTTATCTTCCCTGTAACCTCAGCCTAGCCTAGGATTCCTTGCCTTGGGGTGGAGCTCAGTCCTAGCTCAGGGGTGACCCATTGTTGAGCTGATGAACAGTGTGGTCTAAGGCTGGGAGGTTCGTGGAAGGCCTGCACTTGGTTGGTGAATTCTACAATTGTTCAAAGATAAGTATCTGAATTATGTTTTTATCACATTTGGCATGACGGTGTTGTTCATGTATCATGTTTTCCGCTGTGTAAATGAGTTACTGTTGAATGCTATGGCTTGTTTAATTGTAGCAGTAACTTATATATTTTACTCTAAGAATTAAGTGTGTTTAATTGTGTTTAAATGCATGTGCTTATAATTCCTGTACCAATTATGTAAACATTCATGTATAGAATGGTAATTTAGGGGTTTGGAAACTTGGGTAGTGTGAAAAGGTACACTACAAATTGGTATCAGAGCCAAGGTTTCGACATTGGGACTAGATGGGCCAGTTGAGTGGTCTTTGGACCGAGGGTGAGAGGAGAAATTGTGTTTGGAGGACCAATTTCGGACCCTGGTATGCCCCAGAGTGTATAGGAGTTTAAACTCGGGAGAATCGTGAGTCGTAAGATCCCTGTGAGATTACCCGTCAACCGTCTAAGTTGATAGAAGTTGTGCAGGACTTAAGTCCTCATGGGTAGAGGAGAAGTCCCAGAGAGGCGTCGGGATATTAGAAGTCAAGAGAATTGAGACCTTGTGATTCTCGAAATCCCGAGAAGGGATCATAGCAGTGAATCTCGGGTGGACACGTGTCAGGAGATTCCACAGAGTTGAAAATCGGAGAATCGGAGTTCTCGAACACATGGAGATCTCGTCACACGGAATCGCGATCCGCGATTTCGCGACAAAATCTGGATCGTTCATTTAGTGGACATGTGGCAGAGATCTTCACCATCGGGGAAAGTCTCGACAAGGAGTAAGTCCATTGGTGTTTGAAGTTCATCGGGAAATCGAGAACCCCGGTGACAAGTGATTCATACACTTTGAAACTTCGAACCCCGAAACCCCTACGAGAACCTTGAGTATGGTCACGAGGTAGAGGTCACATGGACCTGACTTAACCGCGAAGGGTTAAAGCCAAAAAGGCACGCCGGCATATCGGGAATCAGGATATCGGAGATCCCGGAAGCAAAGGTTTCGTGCATTGGAAAATCGCAATACGCGATTTCCCGATAAGGCCTAGGAGCGTGGGGCCACACTGATTGTCAGGAGGACAGGTGGCAAATTTTTAGCGACAGGAAAAAGGACTATTGACAAGTCAACGACTGGGACCCATCGGGGATCTCGTGAGCGCATGAGCATGAAATTGAAACTGCCGAAACCCGACGGGGTAGGGTGGAGATCATATAGTATGGTCATGTGGACCAGAGGCTGAGCCAAGAGAGATAGCCAGTGTAAAAGCACATCGGGAATCGGAGGATCGGAGGTTGTGAATGTATGTGCATCACGACATCACAAATTTCGAAACCCCGATAAGAGGATTGATCACGGTCATGGGCAGTGATCGTATGGTGAGGCTATAGCCTGGAGGGCTAGCACGGACGGAGTCCATCGAAAATCGAGAAATCGGGGATTCTGCTGTCAAGCGTTCTGGCACATTCAGATTTGTGTAACCACGAACCCCGATAAGGGAAACGGCCTGGGTCACGAGTCAGCGGTCACATCGGCCAGGGCTTATCATGGAGGGCTAAGGCATATCAGAGAATCGGGGGTTGCGAAGACATGCGCCTGTTGACAGCGCAAGTGCCGAAACTCCGATAGGAGTAGTCACAAGAGGAAATGACCACGGTCGGGGTGCATGGTCATATGAGTCAGGAGCTAGGCTCAGGAGGGATAGCACGTAAAAAGGGGTCATCGGAGATCGGGAATCTGAGAGGACAGTAAACCTCGACATGAAAAATTGCGAAACTCCGAAACTTGAAGTCCCGAAATAACTGAACTTGAAGTTTCGGACACCCGAAAAACACAGAGCCAGACAGAACTCAGGAAACTTTGTGAAGTTAAGATGTCTTTCGTTCTTGCTCGTATTAATTATGAATGTTGTGGATTGTTCATAAAGTTTAATGGTCTGAAAAATTTCGAATTCAATTGCACAGTGCATGTGCAAAGTTCAACGAAGGCCAAAACTCCAGATAATCAACGCCAGGTATGGAGTTGGGAAGAATGCAAATTATCCCCGAAATGGAAGACGAACAAGAAGGAAAGAATGTTAACCAGGGAGTCGAAGGATAGAAATCTAATGGGCATGGAAAAAAGATGGATAAGGAAGGACATATGATGAAAATAATTGAAGGGCTACAAAGAGAGGCCAAGGAGCGTCGAGTTGATAACCGAAAGCTCATGAAAGTTAAGGATCGGCAAGGGAAATTAAACTTAAAATTCTTGCAGAGTCTGGAAAGAATAGAGAAGAAACTTGAGAAGGGAAGAGACTCAAGTATGAAGGAGAGTCACAGAACTCATGGGAGAAGAAGCAGATCGAGGAGTGGTAGCCGACATCACAGTCGCTCCCAAAGACATTCCGACAGTAAGACACACAGTAGTTCAAGCACATCACCTACCAGAAAACATCAAAAATATGGAAGGGAGGAATTGAAAGGAGAGATGAATAAAATTAAACCTCCAACATTTGATGGGGAGCATAAGAAGGAGGAAGATGTCGAGACATGGTTGCTTGGCATGAAGAAATACTTCCAGCTGCAGAATTATTCTGCTCATGCAGAAGGAAGAATTGCAATGTACCAACTGAAAAGAAAGGCATCCATGTGGTGGGATCAGTTTGTGCAGGTGCAACACATTCAAGAGAAAGAGGTCACTTGGAAGGAATTCAAGAGGTATTTCGAGAAGAAATACCTGACTAAAAGATACTATGATAGAAAGATGAAGGAGTTCTTCGAACTCAAACTAGGCAGCATGACCATTGATGAGTATGAACGAAGTTTTCTGGAACTGCTGAAGTATGTTCCATTCATCAAAGACGAGGCTGTCAAAATTCAGAGGTATCTGAGTGGACTGCCACCTTCTATTGGTGACAAAATTCAATACAATGATCCTAAGACCATGGAAGAAACCATAAGAAGAGCGAAATGCCTATATGAATAGCAGAGAGAAAAGCCTACCTTTCGGAAGGCTTGGGATGACCAGAAGAGGTTTAAGAAAGAACAGAGGCAGAAGGGAAGCAAGCTTTCCTTTTTCAGAAACAGTCCTTGGGGACAGTCATCTTTTAAAGAGCCCAGGAAAGTTGAAGGGAGTGAACATATGCCAAGGCCTCCACCCATGGAGTGTTGGGGCTGTAAAGGGAATCATAGGTACAGAGACTGCCCCCACA
>ML795728.1:0-17747 GCA_009831015.1 Picea engelmannii | reverse complement strand
CTGACGATCTATATTCCTCCTCACAACCAATCTGATGGTTGTGGTCATTCTTCTTCCTGAGCTTTAGACTTCTCATGACTTGGAAGACTTAGTCCATGTCTAAATATCTTGGCCTTTGAAATTTCTCCTGCGAACCTAACTCTTGGTCCCGCTTCGCTCTTGCAGTGTTATCTCTCCTTTGAGCTTTAAGACTTAGAATAAGTCCAACTCCTTCGCATTCTTTACGTTATCCATTCTAAGCTTGACCTCCTTGAAGGTTTCGATCTCCCACGCACTCCTTATGTTTCTGGTATTTCGTCAAACTCAGATCCAAAGGATTTCTTTAAAATAAATTCTTCTCTCCCTCTCGGCATTCTCCTGGCTCGATGCACACCTTGCAGATATTTTCCTCACAGAGTGTTCAGTAACTCTGTTTCTTACCAAACTCAACACGGATTTCTTCTGTGCACACTTACACCGGCTCAATACCCACCTGGCAGAGCTTGACCGAGATCTCAGTAACTCTCCTTCTCTCTGAACTGGACAAAGAGTTCTTCCTGTGCACTCCTTGCACTTCCGCTAATGAAGGTTCAACGGTATCTCTCCTGAGCTTCCCTGAGGTTAACTCACCTCTGTCAACACACCCTTTGCGGACTATGTGCACACCTTGCACTTCTGGACTCAAATGAGAGAAACAATTGAAACTCGTTCAATACTTCATCAATCTATGCATTCAAACATGAAAATTCATAAAAACATATAAAGCATACATATACATAAACACATGATATGCAGAAAAAAACTGATTTTCTATTATCTCTGTGTGTCTATACAGATGATTATAAAAACTGGACTGTAACAGAGTCCCAGTTCTCTCAAGCTCTCTCTCAAAACTTCTAATACCTCCTAAGGCCTCCCTATCATTCTCTCATCTTTGCTTATTACAAAAGAGTTCTCTACGAGCTTAATCCTCTTCATCGCCTTAGTGCCATCACTATCTCAGCTACGACACCATACTCCTACGACTACATTCCATAATGTTTATCCAGACCTAACTATGATCTGGACCTGCTACAAGTAACCATTTAAGGAAATCCAACCACTACCTGTACAAAGGTATGGCCTGGCTCTGACAGCCTTACAACACAAAAATCAGTATTGGATCATATTTCAAATTTTAAAAATGGGAGGGTTGGTGCCTCTCCCTTTCTCCATTACGCGTCTGCATCTTGGCGTGCTGGTGCATTTGTTGAGGTGGAACTATGCTCCTGCATCATAATCCACTGCTAGGAAAAACATGAGTCCCTGCTCATGTGCTCCTCTTCTCCAGTGTTGAAATCCTCCTGGATCCGAAACTCTCTTCTAGAGTTGTTCTCTTGCTCCTCTCCAGCTATCTTGTTGCTACTGCTACATCTTTTTCCTCTTATGTTTCATCCCTACTGCTATGGCAAGATTTCTTCTGTTCAACTCCCTTTTGCTGACTGCTTATGCTGACTTCAACATCAGCTTCCCGATTTCCTCTATCACTCTATTCAACTACTCCAATGGCTGGCTCTTCTTACGCAGTCTTCTCTTCTGCACTTCCTTCTCCTCAGTGGGTAGATCATCTTGATCCCCCATATCATTTTCTTCTTCTTTTGTGGCATTATCTTGCCACCCTACTGCAGGCTCCAGTTCTACAGTCTCACTACCGATTTGTTGCTCAGGTTCTTTCTTTGACAAGTTAGATTCTGTCAGTTCCTCTTGTGTTGGTGTATCCCCAACTCCCTCCAACCGTTCCTCTGGCTGGTATGCTCCTCCATCTATCTCCAACTTAACTTGTTGGATGTGCCTACCTCTTTCCAGGGATTCTAATTCCTCATGTAGCTCAGCAAAGTCTATGCTGTCTGCTCCCTCTTCTGCTACAGGCTCCAGTGCTACAGTCATTTCCTTTTCATCTTCCTGGCTGAAAATTTTGAGCAATTATGTCGAATGCTCTTTTCCTGAATTTTGCATGATTGTCTTCTGGCAACCATCTGCTGGTTCTGGATTGTCCAACCAATCCTCCAACATCCTCAATTTTATCTCCCATTGAGTGATCATATCAACTGTGTGCTCCTCTTATTCTTTTCCTCAGGCAGATTCTGATACCTTCTCCTTCATCACAACAATCACTGTTGGTTGTCCTTCCCTTGCTGCTGCACTTTTGTCATGTGCATTGGCTTCATTTGGTTGTTTGGTAGGAATTCCTTGATCCCTCCAATAATTAGAATGCTCCTCTGATCCTCCTCTTGGATGGTGAATTTTTTTGACTTGTCATCATCTTCATTCACGTGGTCTGCAAATCCACATGAATCTTCATCTATCAGTAGTCCTTGCTGACCTGAACTCACTTCTGAGCTCTTGAGACTTTCAGACAGTCTCATTTCTTTCTCCTTTCCCACCTGGCGATTTGGTAATTTTATGTTGCCCACCTGGCAGTCTATGAGATCAACCGATCCCATCTCATTTCCCACCTGGCAATCTGAAATTTCAGCACTGCTCCTCTAGAAGTACTCAAGACCTCCACCTGATCTCTTTCCATTACCCACTTGGCAATTCGAAAGTCCATTTCCGCCCACGTGGCAGTTTATGAGATCTTCATCTGATCTCTTCTCCCCCTCGTCGTTGAGATTTCTCCCAGTCTTTGGTTCAAAAATGTGAATCAGTTCCTCCTCTAGTTCACTGAGGTTTTCAGTATGCCTCAGCCACCTTCTCATCAACCTTCACTATACTTTGGCCAAAAATTTCTTTACTGGCCACTTCACCCTCTTCTTCATGGGCCATTCACGCACCCAATGCGCTTTTGCATCCTGCTGCATTTTAAATGCAAGCTTCTCCATTCATGCTCTTATCTTATTGAACTCTATATCCATCTTTGGATTTTTCTTCTTCTTGTGGCCTTCTCTTCGACCACGTCCATGGCCTTCAATATCCATTCCCACCTTTTACCTGCCCTCCTGGCAAGTCTATGGATCACTCTTCATCCATGAGCATCTCCATCTTCTCTTGCAGTTCAACTGGCTGTTTAAAATTTGTTGTTGCGTGCGTGCAAAACCCTTCTCACAGAGCATCAATGCCCTACTTTCCCTTCACCTCTTTCTTGTCTGTTGTCTACAAAAAAAATTAGGCCTTTTGATACTACCTGATGTAGTCACACTATCTCCTTCATTTCCTTCGCCTGAAGTATATAGACAAAGATCAAGATCTGATACTACTTGGTATCAGAGTATCTCATGTCACCATCTCACCCCTTTGCCTACGATCTGCAAAAAACAAATTTAGGCTCTAATACCACCTGATGTAGACCCCCTCCTCCTCCTGGGGTTCTGCAATCTCCTGGTCTCTGGATCATTCCAATTGTTGAGTTGGATTGACTCTTAGGGCTCTTGATTTAACCCAAATCAAATATGCACAAGTCCCTTTCCTCCTTTTGGCGTAGGTCCAGTGACACCCGCACCCTCTGTCTGCACGTTCTAACTCCTCTTCACTAGCCCCTTCCTTCTTACGACCCTGGTTCATGCCCTTGTGCTAATGTGCGATTGCAAGAACGAGTGAGAGTGGTTTCAAACCAACCCGCTTTTCACCCTGCAATCCTCCTCGTGCTGCAACGTATCCCTTCACTAAAATAGTGGTTGAAATTGCGGTCCAATCAAGGAATATTATTATCTGAGCATGTCCTGGCCCCACAATCCCTTCTGTCTGTCAATTTTCTGCCTCTCGGCATTACCTCGCGATCAACGACTGCTATCAAATCTTTGCTCTGCTCTTCCTTTCTCCTTCCATGCGTCTCCCCAGATCTCCACGATCTGTCGACACATAACTCCCCTCTGGATCAACGATTGTCATTGACTCCGCCTTTTCGGCCTTCAGGAGTTTCAACTCTCAAACTCCACTCTCCTCTATGTGGCAATCTCCCAGAGTGGAAGATCTGTTGCCACCTGTCTCTTGGATCTACAACCAGTATCTCCTCCGTGAGTCTGGCCTTCGGGAATCTCGATTCTCAAATCCTTGCCCCTGCTGATTGGTTATCTTCTAGAGTGGAAGATCTACTGACACCTATCCTCTCCAATCAACGGTTGTGCTCTCGCTTCAGGACTTTGGCCTTTTCGATCAGATCAACGGTCCTACGACTCCCTCCTCGATCAACAATCGATATCTTCTCTGGGTTTTCAGACCTTTTCCCCTCTGCTTTCTTCTGGAGTTCTAGATCTGACGCCGCGTGTTCTCCTTCACATCGACGGCTCTCATCGGTTCCGGGACTTCGGCCTTCGCCGATTTCAAATCTCAACATGTACAAACCTCCAGAGCGAATCCTTCCAGATTTCACGATCTAGTGACACCTGTCCAACCTAGATCAACAACTATCATCCGCTTCAGCTATTCGGGCTTCAGCGATGTCAAACCTCGAACTTCTCCTTCACTTTTCTCCCAGATTACTTTATCTCGGAGTTCACGATCTTTCTCCACGTACCCTTTCTAGATCTGACGGTCCAGATTTACTTCGGGTCTTCAGGTTTCAGCTATTTAAATTCTCAAACTCAAACTCCAGTGTAACTTTCCCTGGAGCTCGTGATCTGGTGACAAGTGTCCCCTCGCAGATCAACGGCTCTTAGCTCTTCGAGTGTTTCAACACTTCAACCTTCGCCTTCCCCTGGATCTTCCGACCCATTGACACATATTCCCTCTAGATCCAACGGTCCAGATTTGTTCCAGCCCTTCGTCTCTCCGTGCTTTGGGAATCTCAATTTTCAAACTTGCCTCCTCCCGAACTCACGATATTTGACGGTTCAGATTCTCCTGGTCGATCAATGACTGATATTTCACTTCGGGCTTTCGGCTCTTCGGCTTTGGAAATCTCAAGTCTCGAACCTTGAGATATTCTCTCTCCTGTGCATGCGAGCATTAAGACTCATGTACCTTCCTTTGATCAGACGATCGTCGATCCTTCACACTCAGATCCAACAGATGGGGTCCATTCTTTCCTCTGCACTCCCTATGTTCACTGAATTCAAATTTGACGGTCCAGATTCCTCCTCACAACCAATCTGATGGTTGTGGTCATTCCTCCTCCTGAGATTTAGGCTTCTCCTGACTTGGAAGACTTAGTCCACGTCCAAATATCTCGGCCTTTGAAATTTCTCATGCGAACCCGACTCTTGGTCCCGCTTCACTCTTGCAGTGTTATCTCTCCTTTGAGATTTCAGACTTAGAATAAGTCTGACTCCTTCGCATTCTCTGCATTATCCCTTTTGAGCTTGACCTCCTCGAAGGTTTCTATCTCCCACACACTCCTCGCATTTCTGGGATTTCGTCAAACTCAGATCCAAAGGATTTCTTTAAAATAAATTCTTCTCACCCTCTTGGCGTTCTCCTATCTCGATGCACACCTTGCATAGATTTTCCTCACAGAGTGTTTAGTAACTCTATTTCTTATTGAACTCAACATAGAGTTCCTCTATGCACACTTGCACTGGCTCAATGCCCACCTGGCAGAGCTAGACCGAGTTCGCAATAACTCTCCTTCTCTATGAAATTGACAAAGAGTTCTTCCTGTGCACTCCTTGCACTTCCGCTTATGAAGGTTCAATGGTACCGCTCCTAAGCTTCCCTGAGGTTAACCCACCTCTCTCAACGCACCCTTTGCGGACTATGTGCACACCTTGCACTTATGTAACTCAAATGAGAGAAACAATTGAAACTCACTCAATACTTCATCAATCTATGCATTCAAACATGAAAATGTATAAAAACATATAAAGAATACATATACATAAACACACGATATGCAGGAAAAACTGCTTTTCTATTATCTCTGTGTGTCTATACAGATGATTACAAAAACTGGACTATAACAGAGTCTCGGTTCTCTCAAGCTCTCTCTCAGAACTTCTAAGACCTCCTAAGGCCTTCCTATCACTATCTCATCTCTGCTTATTACAAAAGAGGGCTCTAAGAGCTTAATCCTCTTCACTGCCTTAGTGCCATCACTATCTCAGCTACGACACCATACTCCTACGGCTACATTCCATAAATGTTTATCCAGACCTGACTATGATCTGGACTTGCTACAAGTAACCATTTAAGGCAATCCAACCACTACTTGTACAAAGGTATGGCCTGGCTCTTACAGCCTTACAACACAAAAATCGGTATTGGATCATATTTCAAATTTTAAAAATGGGAGGGTCGGTGCCTCTCTCTTTCTCATTGCACGTCTGCGTGTTGGTGTATTGACGCATTTGTTGAGGTGGAGCGATGCTCCTGCATCAAAGAGAACGTGTGTTAGAATTCAATTATACTTTGGAGTGTAATGGACATGACTAATATATCACAATTTTTATTTATCAATTTATTTTAGAAGGGTTTTCAAAACTTCAATTTACACATGTATGGTATTGTTAATAGTTATTAACATCTAGATCTCTCCAATTCTACCTAAACTTTTCAAAAAGTGGAGTAGCCATTTTCATTTCTATTTTTCTTTTAGACTATACATAAGTAATATATTATTAAAGTTTCAAGTATTTTATAATTATTTTAGTTTTTAGTTTTGGGCTACATACAACTACTACTTTAAAATATTTTTAAGAGATAGATATAAGAAATTTTGTTGTTAATTTCATTTGTATTGATATTTCATTACTTTATCATCTAGAAATGTATGTAATATTCTTAAATCTGAGAGTCGTAGAGTGTGATTTATGCATATTTATAGTTTATACTCACTTCAAGTTAACTTTTAGTACATAATTCCAACACTTTACTCTCGAAATTACATAGTACATTATGTGATTTGTTTTGCATTAAACTTCAAAAAATTGTAGAAAAATACAAAATATTATTATACAAGTTCATTTTGATAGAGAGTATACAGTCTAGCATGTACATGTACTAGGTGCTCACTTGGAGTCCTCTAAAAAAGTGCCCATCAGAAGTTCTATAACACAAGGCATCACTAACACTACCACCAAACATTTTTCAATAAATTGTCTCACTTTTGAATTGGTAACCTTTGCCAATGATGCATATCTTATACCAAAACTCACCTTCTTATAAATCTAAGCAACATTATGGCACTCACTGTAAGGAATCTCCATAGTAACCATCTCCAGTAAGAACATGCTAAATGATTAAACATCTACATGTTGATTATAATCCTCTCCATATAATTATGGAGCCATGAATTTTGGTGTACCAATGATAGTGTGCGCAACATGATCATTTTCCACAATAGCAACAAAACCCATATTCCCGAGCTTCAAAACATCAGTATTAATATTCACGAATATATTGTTGCAATTTAGATCTTTATGAATTATGCAATGGTTATGATTATGAAGATAATTCAATCCTTCCAATATCTAATGTGCCCAAATCTTCATCACCTTCATTGAGACATGTTGATGTTGCCGGTGGCACTGCCTCAGGGTTCCCAAGTACAGACCTTAGTAATAAAATTCACATGTCTCATGCTTGGAGGGTCCCCTTTTATTGCAGATGTAAACTTAATATCTACTTCATACAATACATAAATCAATTAACCTTTTGGACATGGAGAAGAAGTTAGGTACGAAGGGAATGTTCTTCAATTATAGGAGTTTGTCTCTCATTGGTTCTTAAAGTGGCATTAGTGAGTTTTATTACATATAAATACATTATTATTACTTAAATGTTAAGAAAATTGACAACTTTGTCAATAACATGGGTAGTGTTTAAAAATGATTTCGAGTAAGCAATGTTGAGTAAAATGCATAGCTTCACCAATAATGTGGATGACCTATTCACAACCAATTAGTATACTAAGTAATGTTGAGAAAAATAACAACTTCATGAAAAACATGGATGTCTTTTAAAAACATTTAAGTTAATTCTAATAAATAGAAACATGTGTTTAGAGACATGCACAGAGGGAAGATAGATGGTGCTTTACGATCTTTATGTAAGGTCTTTGCTTATGGATGGTAGTGGGCACACTATTTAGGTGCACAAAAAGGGGGGCATAAAGGGTTGAGGTAAAAGGTTGTAATACCAACTGTTGTTTGTCTCTGTTTGTCTCCTCAATGGAAGGAGTGGTGAACTGTTCCATGTTTCCTTTATACAAGTTGAGATGCCTTGGGGGCATGAGCCCAACATCATTAAAATGGTGACCCAACTTCAAATACAATCATTTTAATTGCAATATATTTATAATCACAATTAACAACATTAATATGAAACCTCCCTCAAAGTTCAAATACAATTTCATTTTAATTGCAATATATATATATATATATATATATATAATCTCAAATAACAACATTAATATAAAACCTCCCCCAAATTACTCTGGCATTCTTATTCGCCCACTTAAGGGGTATGCTAGTATAGTATTCCAAGACAACAATGCTTCATTAACAACCAAATATATATTCTCTCTAATTTATATTTATATAAATGTGATTTAACTTAATAGTGATGGAAATTTGTATGTATGAATGAATTACATTAATTTTGATTTATAGGTAATAAGTTTGTTAATGTGGAATTTAATCCTCACATATTATATAAAATGTGATTTGATTTAATAATAATGAAAATTTATGTGTATGAATGAAATATATTAATTTTGATTTATACATTGCATATTAATTATATCAAGTTAATTTTTCATCCTATAGTCAAGACTTTTCAAGTTTGTTAATTTGTTTGAAGGAAATAAAATCATAAGTGATTTTATTTATTACAAAATAAAACAAGGTTACTAAGTAGCATATATTTGTCGAATATAATAATGAAAGTATTGTTTAAGGAGATAGGGAGAGAAGAAATAGGCATGAAATGATTAGATGGCAGAAATATTTATTACAATAACATTGGGGGAAGTGAAGGCATCAATACCACTTCGAAGTTTTTGACCAATAAAATATCAGATAAATGAGATTTATAATTTAAAATTAATCATTATTTTTTAAAACTTTAAATAAAAACGTGTATATTTTATGGTCAACCATAAACTAATAGAAAGTCAAACCTAACTCAACACTATATACCATACCTATCGACATATATAATAAAAACAAATTTGTAATGGAAACTAGAAATTAATTTTGAAATAAAACCAAATTCGTACTCGAACTTAGTACCAAATTAGTCTTTCTAGTTACGTGTTTGACTGGAAATTAGCTTTGAATTGGCAACTTTTGTACGTCTTAGTGGATGGGGGCGATTCATTGTCCCCTTCATAATGCTAAATTAAACAATGAGACGAAATTACGTCTAAGTTTCATGCGAAAATATTAAAAAAATAAAATAAACAAAGTCAAAGTGTAGGACCAAAGTAATGATGTGAGAGGTACGTGAACAAGACATGATCAGCCAGAGGAGACATATATGATCAGCCATTTCACTTCTCCAGTTATATGAATCAGATTTCTTTGAAATAAATTATATTGGTCCAAAGGTATTTGAGTTATATGGTCAGATATTTTTGAAATAAATTATATTGAGGTTTTTTTATGTGCTCCGACATTTTCATTTCGGTTTTTTTTCTTCTTAATATTTTTTATTATTATTAATTATTGTTGTATTTATCACGTGTTATAATGTATTTAAAGTTGTAATCTAGATGTTTTAAAGAGGTTATTAATTTCATATTAATTATGAATAAAATAAAAATATAATTTTTTTATTGAAAAGATATATTAAGTTTATTTTCTTTAATAATATAATATATTAATAATTTAAAATTTAAAAATATATAGAAAAATATATTTTTTCTTTTTAAAACAATTATTTTTTTAAAATAAATAAATTTTATTTAAATTTTTTCATTAAAAATTATAACAATAAAAAATAACAATTTTTTTTTTTTAAATATTGTATTATCAATATAAGTAATAAAGAATGATATAATTTGTTTTTTCCCTTTTAAGTTTTGTATTAGGTGAAAAAGGAAATTAAGTAGAAGAATATGCAATGAAGTAAATCCTATCTTAAATATAATATAAGTAAAATAGTGTGTATACAATGGCATTATTTCTTTATTATTATTTAAATTTAGTTCTGATTATATATAATTTAAAGAAATAAAGTTAAAACAAATTGTATATTATATATTAATATTTTATTTTTTATATATATTCAATTAATTATTAAGTTGAAGTGGTTTTTATAAGTGGGTGAGATGGTGTTTTTTTAGATATATGAGATGACACTTTTAATAAAAGTAGATGAGATGTGGCATATCTATAATGTATGATGATGGTTAAAAAAATTTAATATATAAAATAAAAATAAATATAATGATATTTTACAATTAAAAAAATTATCTAATAAATTTGGAAAAGTGCATATATGTTGATTCAATAAAATATTTTATAAAACTAAAACTAAAGTAATAATAATACTTTAAGATCTCTTGAGTATATTTTTTTGAGTGTTTTTTATTAATCCATATTGTAAAAGCTTAAATCTATTTTTTAATGATGTAATCTTTTTTTTCAAGGAAATTTTTGTAGAAAATCTTTGGAGTACTTCCTCATGATCCATGGATGGTAAACATCGTAAATTATAGGCCTTGATTGTGAAGCCTAACACCAAGGGGATCAAGAGAGTTGAACCTTTGACTTCCCCAATTTTTGGGAGAAATATCTCAGATCTCATTCATGACTACTTGAGCTGACCCTCGGGGCTAAATTAAGATGAATCACATCGAAATTTCTTTTTAAATGTCTTGGCCAAAGTCTTGCACTTCAAGGGATTTGGTCCACCTCAAGGCATTTGATCACTATAGTCACTTGAGAGATCTCTAGTTAAGATGGATCTATGTTAGTATATTAACATTCTACTAACCTTCTATTTGTCATAATAAATTCCACATACCACAATGAAATTTACAGGAAAAATGAATATTGCAAGTAGGCTTATTAATGTCTTACCATGCTTTGCTTGGAAATGAAAAGTTGTTAATGTCTTACCATGCTTTGCTTGGAAATGAAAAATTGATATTGCAAGTAGTGTTATTAATTCCTTACCATGCTCTGCTTGGAAATTCATCTTATAAATAAAAATACCTATTTGATATTAATATAATATTGTTGGTGATAATGCAATTATGGATAATATATTTGATATGAAATTTATTCCATGAATAATAATACCCGTGTGTGTAATTAATGTGTAGATTTATATGAATAACATGAATATTATAGCTGATATTATACCATCATACATCCATGTAAACCTTAAATCTATGAGTTGAACATATATATATATATAAGGAAAAAAAAACGATTATTGTGCTTTCTACAACTCGAGATGTAGGAGATGTGCAATCCCTTCCATGCTCAACATGGAGTGGACACATGTTATTTGAAAATAATATTAATATAAAAAAACTATTTCAATGTGACCCATAACTAATCAACTTTCGATGATGATGATCTAAAATTGAAGGCTTTTACAACATGCAAGTGTAATTTTATGTGTCTTGGGCAATGGATCAATTTGCAAGAACATAGATTTTTAAATGAGTTTTGGACTTAAAATTGCAGAAATAATAGAGGTAAACAACCATCAAATAACAGACATAACACAACAAATGATAAAGGAGTTCACCCCTCTCTTGGGCTACATCTCCTGGTCCAACTTCCCATGGTCCTCTTTCATTAAGTGTTTAATATTTGAAAAACAACAATTTACAATGCTCAAATGGAAAAAATAACAACTCTTATGACTTCAGAACTGTCAAAAACCCCTGTGTAGGCTTTTTCTGCACCCGATTTAGTAAAAAAATGAAGAATTTATCTCTCCTAGAAGTTTCTCCCTTCTCCTACAACCAAATCATCCTCCAAAATGCACACACGGTGCCAAAACCTAGCTCACGCGCTCAGACCTTGGCTCCTTCTCATAGTCCTGGATTGTGGGCTATTTTGGCGCGCGGTTAGCGGAATTTGTGCCAATCCCTCGACAATTCTGGTTGCTTGGGTTACGTGTCCAAGGGTTGGGCTAACTGCCCGCCCCTGTCGGTTGGCCCCCAAGACTTTTGCGCTCCTATCCATGTGGTTTGGTGTTGGTGTAAAACCTGTGTTCATGGGTTGGGGCTAAGCCCCGACCCTTTTTCCGTCGAATGAACCGTAATTTCAAACTCAAATAATAACTATGACATAAGGGGGTAAGGAACACCCTGTAGGCGAATTGGTAGAGCCTCCCATGCTAGTCCACTTGTCCCGGAGGTCATGCAATCAAACTTGGTGGATTCCAACCCAAAATTGTAATCGTTGGTGGGGTGCCATGTGGCACCCTGCCATTGGCCCAACTCAACTACCAAATGCCCAACCAGTTGTCCAGTCACCTGCCACGTGTCCTTGCCATGTCAGCACCACTTCAGTTGTATGGATGTATGAAATGTATAGTCAGTTGCCACGTCATCCTGTACGGATTGTACAGACTGCATAGACAAATAAATTTTGCATGTTTGGGAAAACAGACAGAACACCATAACTTTTCCATATAGAATCTGTTTGATCCCGTTCAAGTTGCGTTGGGATCGTGAGGACGATATCTACACAATGAAACCATTTTACAAAAATTTTGAACACTTTAATTTTTTAGCATTTTTTGATCCCCTGGATCACTCCTCCCCATTGGGAAGCTTTTGGACCTCCAAAAGACTATTTCAGTCAACCTGTAGATGAGGGTAAAATTACCTCACCATTCCAACCTCAATCCATTTAGCTTTGCTTGGATTTTTTCCTTTGAGACCAACACGAAGGTACTCCACATTCCCTTGTTTTGAAGTTCTTGTCTTTTTGTCAAGGATGGTATCCTGTTGCAATTCTTAAAGATATTCTGGCGAGAAGTCATCTATTGAAGGAATATGAACATGTTCTCCTTGATCATCAATCAAGGGAGGCTCATACAATCTCAAATTCTCAACATTAACAACTGCATACATTTGCATATAAGGAGGCAAATTCAAACGGAAGGCATTGTTACCATTTTTTTCAAGAATACTAAAAGGTCCATATCTGATTGGTTTCAGCTTTTTACCTTCTCCTTTAAGCCTCTATTTTCTAATGTAAATCCAAACTTCATCTCCAACTTGGAAACTGTGATCAACACGATGTTTTTCATGTCTTGTCTTTTACTTGGCTTTGCTCTTTTCCAATTGTTCTTGTACCATTTGATGCACCAATTGAATTTGTTCAATGAACTTCATTGCTCTATCAATGTCATAATGAACATCAATAGCAACATCCTTCCCAAGGATAAAATCTAAAGGAGATTTTGGAAAGTAACCAAAACATGCCTCAAATGGAGATGTTTGAGTTGATGAATGCTTAGCCCGGTTATAAGCATGTTGAATGTAGTGTAGGTGCTCATCCCAAAGCTTAGGATGTTTGCTGCAATAACCACAAAGAATATGTACTAATTTTATATTCACCACTTCTGTTTGACCATCGGTTTGTGGATGGAATGTTGTGCTCTTTTTCAACTTGGTGTCCATGAGTGCCCATAAGCTTGACCAAAAGTTCCCAAGAAATCGAGAATCTCGATCCGAAATAATGGATTTGGGCAACCCAAAATGTACCCATACATGTTGGAAGAACATTTTTGCAGTTTGTTCAGTTGTAATCTGCTTCTTACAAGGCATTAAAATACACATTTTGTTGAAACAATCAACCACAACACAAAGATAATCATGATTGTTTTTAGACATAGGTAATCCTCCTACAAAGTCCATGGAAATGTTTTTCCAAGGACAGGAAGGAACTGGAAGTGGAGTATACAATCCTAATTTTTTGTTGCTAGGCTTACTTGCAGCACATAAAGAACATCCTCTTACATATTGTGATACACTTTCTTTCATTTTAGGCCAATAACAAAACCTTTGCAGATTTTCCACCGTCTTGCCTACACCAAAATGGTCAGCAATAAGAGAAGAATGTGCTTCCCTTATGATGTTGAATCTTTCACCCTGTGGAATACATAGCTTGGCAAGATGATACAAAAGTTTATCATGCACAGGGTAATCCAATTCCTCTACTTGGTTAGCTTGACACAAAGTTGCATATACATCTTTAAAATCAACATCTAAAGCATATTGTTCAACATAGCTCTCATGCATGATAGAATTATGCTTAAGAATAACTGAAGAACTAATAATAGGCCTAGAAAGCATATCAATGACCTTGTTATAAATTCCTTTATTATACCTTATCACCAAGTGGAATTTCTACAAGAAACCCATCCATCTGAAATGCCTTGCTTGTTGTAGCTTAGTTTGTGATTGCAAGTATTGCAAAGGTTGATGATCAGTGTGAATAATAGTTTTTTTTCCCAACAAATAATGTTTCCACTTTTTCACACTTTTCACCAATGCATACAATTCCTTGTCATATGTAGGATAATTAACTACTGCACCATTAAAAGTTTCAGAATGAAAACATATGGGCTTACTATGTTGCAATAAGACTGCTCCCATGGCATAGTTACTTGCATCTATTTATATCTCAAATGGCTTCCTTAAATCAGGAAGTGCAAGAATTGGAGCTGAACTGATTCTCTCCTTCAATGATTCTCAGTTGTATTTCCATCATTGTCATCTAGAGACTTTATTCACAACATCTTTTGTACAAGGGCAGAGGGTTGTGCATTTTATCAAAAAGCTTACTTAGGTGCGGTGGAATGGAATTATTAAGCAAGTGCATCCATGTAAGCAATGAGTATGAATTGGGGAGGAAGGAGGTTTCCTTACAAATATTTAAATATGTCACATATGATATTGATGGAGGGAAGGAATGAAAAAAGATACAATTGGCGACTTCCCAGGTATGAGTATGTGACTTCATGAAGGACTTCGTCGAAAATAAATGACAATATGTTCAACATGTCCATGTGGCTCGATGGAAGGATGAGAATTTTAGAATATTCAAAGATACATTTATCGTTGGTATTGTCTTATTAGTGGTTGATTTTGCTGAGAACTACAACTTTCAACCGAAAAATGAGATTTAAGGCCAGTATTATCACTTAGAGCAGGTCAGCATAATGGTCCATATCACATACATGCACGAGTCAGATAGTAACGAAAAGAATATAGTTATATTGAAGGAGTATCACTTCTACATAAGCGGTGATCGGTGCCATGACTTAGCCTACATACAACATTGCTTTAAGTTGTTTTACAATCACCTTAAGAAGAAGAACATATAGATAGATCAACATTAGATTTGGTCATATGGTTGTGCATGCCAATTAAAAAATGCTAGTGTATTTCAATGGTTGTGTATATTACACAAAAAAATCAAGGTACCACACATTTGGAACTATTTCGAGTCCAGTAATGGGAAAGGGGAGAAGATGGAGTAGGCACATGCATAAAAAGAGCATTACGTAGGAAAGAAAAGAAGTTCACAACTAATTCCTTCATTCGAGATGTGAAATGCATTGTTGAATGGTGTTCTTCAGTAATGGGAGAGGTAACAAGAACCCGTGAAGACCAATCACACAGGAAAGGACATGTACATAGATATTTTTGGGAGGTGGCTGATGTAGATCGATCATAGTGGTATGAATGAAAAAAAATAGGGCACTCATGGATTCCATTCAGTTCGAACATCAGACAATGCAATAGTTGAAATATGGACGAGAAAACTCCCTTTCTTCTGTGGTCCATGTAGTAGTAATGAATGGGATGATTATGAATCGACGGACTGAGTTGATAGATGGGATTGTGTATCACTCCCCATTGGTCAACATATAACTATGGAATTATCCCAGATTGAGGAGGACTAATCAAATATTTCAACGGATTATGATCACGTCTCAGATCTTGTATTGCCAGGTTCAGTGAAACCTTCTATTAAATTTTGGATAACTATCATCAATGTTTTATGCTTTGGTCATTTAGTGGACTTATGTGTTGGCACTCCATTTTTTGTAGGGAACATATACGTAGTGGTTTCACCAAGTTGTAATGAATGGGGAACCGATTATTGGCTGACACGCTGCTTAGAGGGAAAGAAGAACCTCGTTCAATCAGTAACATAATCTGAAGGCATTGAACTTCTGATTGGGTCGATGGTTATTAAAGGAGAATATCTGACACATGATGAAAGAACACAGAAGAAAGGTGGTTATGTATTTCAAGATTCTAGACTAGGTGAAGTTGTATACCACTTTACGAACTTGGTTGTTGGTACAAACCTCCAACTACAAACAATTCCACGAACTTACCAAAGGTATGATGCTTCTTTCCTTACTCTGAGAACAAGAAGTTAATGGAGACCATCAGTATTAGAAGTGATCTCGATGGTCTACTTGAATGACCATAGGTATGTAAAAGGAATAATTGAACAAATATTTCAAATTTATGAATGATTGAAATGTTGGATTCATGTTATGGTTGTTATGGTATTCTTGTATGTTATGGTTCTTTTTTGTTGTTAGGAAACTATGTTTATCCTTCCCTTGACTTTCCTTACCTTGCCTTTCCAAGCCATGCCTTGCCTTTCCATGCCATGTCATGCCATGCCTTACCTTCCCTTGCCTTGCCAAGCCATGCCTTGCCTTGCCATGCCATGCCATGCTTTTCCTTTCCTTTCCATGCCATGCCTTGCCATGTCATACCATGCCTTGCCTTGCCATGCCTTGCCTTTACATGCTATGCCTTTCCTTGCCATGCCATGTCTTTCCTTTCCATGCCATGCCATGCAATTCCTTGCCATGCCATGCCATGCCATGCCATGCCATGCCATGTCGTTCCATGCCTTTACTTTCCATGTGACTCCTTTCCATGTCATTCCTTGCATTGCCTTTCCTTGCCATGCCATGTCATTCCTTGCATTGCCTTGCCATGCCTTGCCATGTCTTGCCTTGTCATTCCATGCCATGCCATGCCTTTCCATGCCTTGTCATACCTTGCCTTGCTAAGCCATGCCTTTTCGTGCCTTTCCATGCATTCCTTTCCATGCCTTTCCTTTCCATGCCATGCCTTGCCTTGCCATGCCATGCCTTTCCATGCCATACCTTTCAATGTAATTCATTACCTTTCCTTTCCATGCCATGTCATTACATGCCTTGCATTGCCTTGCCTTACCATGTCATGCCATGCCATGCCTCGCCATGTCATGCCTTGCCTTTTCTAGCCTTACAAGGTGTTAAATTGTCAAACATATGTAATCAGAACTGAGCAAAACCCTAGTCTTGGAGATCCTACAACAAATGCTTTTCCAGGAAACAGAATGACAACAGAGGGGCCCCACTAACTCAAACTTGGTGCCCCAGATCCAATGTAAATGACGGTTCGTCCATCCAAGTCCCATTTTTAGTTTTATCGCAAGTTGTAAATCACCTCCTCAAGTCATTCAAGGACATATTGGCAATTTGGTACGGGGGAATAAAATGAAAACCGAGTAGCATAACAAAGTTTCGTAAGATCTTGCATGTTTTTTTGGCCAAGGCCCATGTGGCCACGCTACCCATAATCAACCGACACAATGTTCTTGAAAATCAACCTCCTATTTATAATTTTCATTATTCCTCATTGAACAAAACCCTAGTCCCAAAGATCTTGCAATGAATTATTTTTCGAGAAACAAAATGATAGTGGAGTGGACCCACTATGTTAAGAACCAAATATCAATATAGCATAGAAAAACCTCAGAATAAGTACTCAACACCTTGAAAAAGAGATAATTTCAGATAATAAGCCTCTTCGAGGGGGCAACCTCCTTTTACCCCACATAAATGTTCAAGTACAAGAT
>ML795727.1:89414-100425 GCA_009831015.1 Picea engelmannii | reverse complement strand
GCTCCCACGCTCTGGCAACACTGGTTTACATACAACAGGTGTCCCTACTTTTTAGGAGACATGATTTGAGTGGATCTCTTGACAGCTTGGAGTAGTTCTGAGCATACACGGATGGTCCTTGCATTATTCTAGGCTCGATGACACTTTTCCGGGTGACATGCAAGAACTTTCTATTTTTAGCAGTTTGAGCTCCAGGCCCCATAATCATATTCAGGGCACGCAGTATATATCCTAGAGACATTCTGCGTCTTTTGGACCCCTTTAGGGAAGATTTGTCATATATTTCTATTTTTAGCAAGTTGAGCACTAGGGCTCGCATGTCAATTATGATTGCAGATTTGGAATCCTCTCGAAAAATTGAATCTGATGAGTATGATATCATTGACATGCAAGCACATTCTATTTTTAGCAGTGTCTATTTTTAGACAGTTGACACCTGGCATTGTTCTCCTAGTCATCCCAAGCATTTTTGGAGAGTTTGGATGAGTTTCGACGAGTTTTAAATTTTTGGGACCGAACAACTATTTTTGGAAACTTCTATTTTTAGCAGTGGTCGTCATCTCCAGCAGAAAAAAGTGGCAGGCTCATATTTTGACATGTGGCAAAGTTTCAACGTGATGTGGCATCTACATGGCATCATTTGACAAAGGCGCATTTTCCAAGGCATGAGCATTAAATGAGAATTAATTAAAGTGAAGAAGACGCATGGGATGAGGTGGCACTTCCCTGGAGAAAGTTTAGCCAATTAAGGCTAACTTTTCTCACTAACTTTTCCTCACTTAACATATCTTCACTTTCCATGCATTAATTTTCCAAAATTCCCCTTAAATTGTTTTTAAACGCTAGTTTCCTAAAATTTAAGAAAATCCCTAAAAACAGGGAAAAATCCTCTTCCTTGGCTAGCGCATGCATAATTGGCGTGTGTTGACATATTTTATTTAACTAAACACTCAACTCACTCTTTCCTTTACTTAACTTATCCTTTCCCTCACTTAACTCACTTTACCCCTCACTTCACTCACCATTATCTCAATTTCCATGCATTAACTCCCTCTTATCCTCACACATGTGCCACTCCTTCACTTAGCTATCCCGCACACTCTCACACGTGTAATCCTTTTACTCACCATGCGCATACAACATTACTCACTCACACTTATTCCCTCATGTGCATTAAGTCCTAAATTTCTCACTCACACTTATTCCCTCATACGCATTAATTCCTAAATTACTCACTCACTTTACCCCTCACTTCACTCACCATTATCTCAATTTCCATAAATTAACTCCCTCTTATCCTCACACATGCGCCACTCCTTCACTTAACTATCCCTCACACTCTCACACGTGTAATCCTTTTACTCACCATGTGCATACACTCTCACTCATAACTCACCCATGCGCATTACTCACTCACACTTATTCCTTCATGCGCATTAAGTCCTAAATTTCTCACTCACAATTATTCTCTCATGTGCATTAAGTCATAAATTTCTCACTCACACTTATTCCCTCATGCGCATTAATTCCTAAATTACTCATTCACACGTCCTCATCTTCTCCCGTTGGGAAGTGCGCCTTACTCTCTATATAATGGAGAAGTTTATTCATTATTACAATCAGATTTTGGCAGCAGCTAGTACACTCTTCTCTCATTCTTCTCTCTCATTCTTTAGTCTAGTTACTCTTCTTTGAGCAAAGTGATCATTGTACCGGTTGTGGACTTGTCAATAGTGGCGCAACCAACCCTCTTGCAAGCCTATCAATAAAGAATTTTTTTGTTTCTGTTCTAACCTTTCTTCTTGATAGTATTTTGTTGAATTTTGCAATTAGATTACTTTCTTTCTTACTATTCATTGTGATTTTCATTGTTCTTTTGAGTACCTTCCTCTATTTCTCTTCTATATTTCATTGTGATTTGTAGGATCCCTCCAAGAAAAGAAACTACTTTTTCCCCACGTTTTGGATAGAATTAACACGCTGTCCAAGACATTACATCAGATGTTCTTTGTCTTATTTTGCAGAAAATCAGACTTAAGGACAGTAGCAAATCACCCTAAGGACTCCCCCCTGAGGCTGGAAATCACCAGCCCAAACGGAAAGGGGTCTAGTTCGTGACAATTTGGGGCTTTACTACTTTAACTAACCACTCTTTCATCGTTGTTTTTTCAGATATAACAACTCAATTGGAGGGTGAAGAAGTGTGCTAACACGCTGTCCAAGACATTACAGCCATTTTTTGTTGTCATAATTTGCAGAAAATCAGACTTTAAGACAGCAACAAATCACCCTAAGAAATCCCCCCTAAGGCTGGCAAGCACCTGCCCAAACAGAGAGGGATCTAGCCCGTGACAATTTGGGGCTTTTCTCCTTTAATTAGCCACTCTTTCATCGCTGTTTTTTCAGATATATCAGCTCAATTGGAGAGTGGAAAAGTGTGCAAACACTACCCTAATCTCTTCTCATATGCAAAACTGCCCTTCAAAAGAGATTATTACAGCAGCAAAAACAATGGCAAGCCTAGCATAAACCCTAATAATCCATGAGAAATAGAAGAAAAAGATGAAAGCCTCACATATGCTTGCCCCCTTGACTTCTTCCTCCCAAAAGATCTTCAACTAGGCTTAGAGGGGATTTCCCATTAATCCAACCATGTTTTGCAAATGAGAGAGCTTCTCCTTTTATAGAGCTCATCTTCAACCACTTTAGAATAAAAAATAATACGTGAATTCTAGATCCACTTTTTTCTCTAAGAAATAACGATAGAAATACATCCATAAAGGCTCCTCAAAGCTGGCCCACTCCTCAAAATAATAAAATATACATGCTCAAGGGTTTTCATGGATGCATGATGCCACTTTGTCAACCTCCTAGGCAAAATGCCTCCTTAAAATGTGATTTTTTGACCATGCAATAGGGTTTGTTATGCCATGTGTCTTTCTTCTCCTTGGAACACTTTCCAGACAACCACCTAGTAACCACTTGTACTAAAACAATGATAAATGTGAATTCAATGGGGAGGCTCCTCCATCTAGGTTCTTCTCAGGCCTTGGGGAATGTGCTAGCTGCCATGTGTCACCCTCTCAAGAGAGTGTTGTCGAAAAAGGCCCCTTGGACCACTTCAGATTGCATAGAAAACTTCTTAAAAGTGGTGTGCCCTTGATGATTGTGCAATAGGTGGTTAGGGGCTCACTAATCCCCCTAGTAATGTGGAGCACTCCATTATTCTTGAGATGTTTTCTTTGAAAAGATTGTAGAAGAAACTTTGGGACCATTTTGACCATGTCCTCGTACATAAAACTTCAAAAGAGTGATGCGCCCTTCGAACATGTGCCATTCGTTGCCTTGGATAAGGTGCACCCTTGAGAAAAGTGCAAGCAATGGAATCTCCCTCATTAATTAGTGTCATGTCCCCGTTTTTGGATTCCCTTATTATGCAGTTGGAGTCACTTTGAGAGGCTTGAGTCAGCCAAGTCAAAGGGGTGAGAGTCGACTATGTCATCAGTGAGCTCGGAGGGTTTGGATGAGTTTTATGGGGCCCAACTTAGTTTATTTACCATTATTCATCCGGATCATTTCCGCACAGCTCGTTCTTGGTTCCGTTTCATTTCGACGATTTTCGTAAAATAGGGTTATTAATGGGCATATTTTAATTAATTACACTAAAGGTACTATTTGGAGCTTGTTTCTTGGAGAAATACCTTAGTGTAATAGCTCGTTGGAACCGAGGCGAAAATATCTACAAGATGGTATGATGAAAAGTGACTTTCAGTGGCCGGAGAAATCATACAGGCGAATTAATCACTTTTTGGAGTAAAAAGGTACATTAAATTAATAAAGTGATTTTATGAGAAAATATTAAAGATGAATTAAAAGTCACTTGAAGGGAAAAAGGTGAAAAGGGGTATAAAAGAGAGATAGGGGCTCATATTCTCTCATTATTGCAAATTGTGAATTGGAAATTAGAACTAAGAGAGGAGTCAGGTGACTTCCTTCTTGTTCGGTGACTTTCTGGATGAAACCATCACCATTGACAGACACACCCTAGTCCGTTGGGAGGACCACACAGGTTCTTCATTGAGCTACAGGATCATATTGTATCAGCAAAGAAGTCCAGTATCAGCTAGGGTGCAGATTTGCCAGTTGCAGTGTGAGGTTTTGGGGAGAGTTTTGTAACGATTGAGGGTCGCTAGGCCCAACCAATCAAGGAAAGATGGATTCCTTCCAACCCATTTGAGGAGTGAGGATGCACTAATATAGACAATTATCATCAGATTCCGACAGGTAAGACTCCCAGATCGTGCCAGATTGTCAATTCGCAGTGCGTGGAGGTATGGGACCTGGGTATCCATCTGGGGTTCCAACTGAGCAGCAGTGAGTCTCTGTCTCATCTCAGAGGTTGGGAGAATGTGCTAGGAGCAGGGCGACCCATCTAAGACAGATCTCAGCCAAATCTGACATGTATAGCCATCAGGGCGCATTTCCTAGCTTGCAGCAGCAGTTTTCCAGCTTATTTGCAGTTGCATGAAGCGTATTCATCATTGCATGCGAGAGATCTTTAGCACATGCCTCAGATCCATTCATCTGACGTTATCATTGGTATTTCTCAGTCTTTTATTTTGTATTCCAGTTAAGATCGTTACTGTTCAGATCTAACTGACGATATCTAGCTTGAGTTTTCCGCATATTGATTGTATTACTGTTATTTTGTTGAATAAGAACTGTTGCATTGGATATGGTTCCAAATTTATTTGCATGCATGATATAAAACAAGTAGAAATAGCAAAATGCATCCAGAAACCTTGAAACACAGTCAGAGACCCTTTATAACTCTGCCAAAAACCCCAACGCATCAGATCTGTAACATAGATCTCAGAGCTAGCAGTGAATATTCCGATCAAAGGATTCGAGGATATTACAATTAGCCCATATATAGAAAAAACAATAATGAATGCCCTTGAGAAGTGTGTAAGAATGCCATGTGTCCTATAGCTTTATCCTTTTGATCAATTAAGACATTACTAACAATGCTTCAAGAAGTGGTGCAACCTTGGAGAATGTGCAAATAGTGGATGAGGGTGGCTATGGTCACCCTTAGATCTAGGACAATAAAACACTAAAATTTAAATAATCCTCCAAATGCAGGCACCCTAGATAGATGTGCAAACCTCCTTGAAGCTTGGTCACCCTTATTAATTAGTACTCAACACATGTGCCATAAAATATATTAATCTTTCTCTAAAGGTGGAGTACTTCCCTACTCTTAGTGTTTGATGCCATGAAACCCTCCTTGGATGATGGGCGCTCCACCTAGAAAGATGTGCTTGATTTTGTAGATGGGATTTGTAAACCATGTGTCCACATCTAATGCAATGCACCCTCCTAGGAACTTCAGTGGTGTGAAATGCATCCAAATATGTGGATTATGCCTCGAACACTATGAGATGCACCCTCAACAAATAAATATGCATGAAAATATGTACATAAGGGCTCTGAAGAGGTGAATCTCTGCCACATATGCAACCCTCCCTCCAAATGTCTGAACTCAACCATCAAACATACCTTAAAAGACATGAGCATCCTCCAAGCATGTGAAAGAAAAAGGCAATAAAAAAGAGGATGCTGAAATTATGCTCCTTGAATCCACATCTCCCTTGTATAATGCTGCTGAAAAGAATGTCTGAAAATGCACCTGCATTTTGGGTGGTAACACCTACCATAGCTAGCTAGGGTTTCTCACTGTACATGGGCACATTGGTTTATGTGTTATGCAATCTGCCTCCATGGCCACCTAACACTAGTTTGCTGGAAATGTGTGAACCATAGCCTGCTAGGGTCTCTTACTGTAAGTAGGTGCAGTGATTCTGTCTCATGTGTTCTGCTATCTGCCACCATAGCACATTTAACAGCACCTCTAGCAATCATAGTACTAAAGATTAATTATTGTAATAAATAAACAAATATAGAGATAGAGATAGACATGCATGCATGCATGTATCCCCTTTATGTTAGGGATAGGGATTGTGATATACTATTTAAATGATGATAAATATTAACAATAAGCAATAGTGGGCCTAGTAATTGTCCCAAGAAGTAATAAGCACAAAAGAAAATTACAGGCTAAAATTGATATTCTTTTGCATGTTAGCTTTAAGTAACTAATTGTAAGGTATTGTTCACTGGTTTTTTAAATCTTAAGCATCATAGCACAAGTTGAAGAATTGAATTAAGAAATAAAATGCTAGTGATAACACACACAAACAACAGTGAAAAGGTTATAAAACATATCACATCTAAGCAAATATTACCTAGCTGCATCCTCAAGGTTGGTTGTTTCACGAATGACAAGTGGTGAAGGCGTCATCACCTCAGCAACAATCTTCCCATTAGTTTTGTTTAGCAAATTCTGTAATTCATTGAAAGCCTGCCATAGAAAACACAGAATGGTCACTAACAGACATGCGTATCTCAATTTCAATAATGTCCAAAAGATGGAAATTGCTAGATTTGTTTCACACGAAACAACACAAAACCAACCATGTCCCTATACCAAACATGTCCTAAACTTAAAACAGTCAAGAACATAATATAACCATTGCTAGATTTGTTTCACACGAAACAACACAAAACCAACCATGTCCCTATACCAAACATGTCCTAAACTGAAAACAGTCAAGAACATACTATAACCATCCCTTTATTCCTATTGTACAATAATTTTCGAATTTTCTAAATAGTATTTAACTGTATTCCATATGCTTGCCTAACTCAAAATACTTGAAGGATATGCATCCGCATACAAATGATCAGCCAAGACAGCTTCCATTTCTGTGGTTACAGATTTCCCCAACTGCTTGGGAAAAATAGAATAAATGCAATACACTTGTCCACACTTCGAACAAGAAAGAAATGAATTAATGTTAAACCCTAGGAATAGTAATTTTCAAAATGCAAAGACTTCTGGTATATTAATTTATTAAACTATCAGCCACTTACATGCTTGAAATGAGATAAAATCAACAAATCCAAATTCATTAAGAGGCCTTGTTCCCTTCAAAATCTGCACTTCAAAAGAAAAGTCCAATCATAAAGTACAAACCCTAGGGTAACTTGAGGACATCACCCATTGTTGGACAGACAGTTTTGGGATACAATTTTGGTAAAAATCCTAGGTATAGATGAAGTGCGCAGAGGAAGAAGGAAGACTAGGGAGTGCGCAGTTAAGGCGCATCCAGAAGTACAGTGCACAGTAAGCGGAATAAAACAAGAGAATAAAGCATAGAGAAGAATACAGCAGAGAAGAAAGCGAGTGAAAAGGAAGGATGACAGCCTGACATGCTAAAGATAGAAGGACGCGCAAAAGTAGGAAGAACAACAGTCAGAGTGCAAAATCAGCATGCAGACAGAAAAGCAAGTGAAAACAGCCCGAACAGCCTGTTAACTGGAATAGTCATGCATTGTAATAGGGTTTTGGGATGAACAAAGTAGGGTTTTAACTTTTAAGCCCTAGAGTATGTATAAATATGTAATGGGTTGGGAAAATAGGTTTCCTCCTGATATATGCTCCCGTTCCTAATGGTTGGGTTCTCTGTTAGTTATTGTTATTCTGTAAAAGAGAGGAACCCATGTTTGAATGCTAAGGAGAGGATGTCGAGAGGGAGAGAGGCTTGCACTACAGAGCGGCTAGACTAGGAGGAAGGAAAGATAACCATGATGTATCTTTGTAAGTGCAATGTGCAAACTTGAAGCAATTATTGAACGCATAATAAAGAAGCCAGTCGTTGTGGACGTAGCCCAAAGTTGGGTGAACCACGTTAACTCTTGTGTCGAATGTTTATTATGTGATTGTTTATGGATTCTATCTGGATTCATATTAGATTAGATTTGTCTTATGTTTAATCATTGCCCAATAATCATGATTGTTACAATAATGGTTTATGTTGTAATCTAGAATATAATGATAGTATGAATCTAAAATCACTAAGTAGCTAATAAAGAAAAGAGATAGAGCCACGTGCATAGAACCAATAAGTAAGAATGAACCGAATGATCTCCTCCCATTCCCTCACTACTGTAGAAACCTGGTTCTTGCAGTCCCAATAGATACCTCGGGTGAGACTTCATCTGCGCATGCAGGTGATGCCGAAAGGGTCGATGTCTGGTGGGTTTTGTTTGTCATAGATAACTCAAACCTTGAGTCTTACAATCGCACGCAGTGCCAAGAAATGGTTCCATTGCCAAGACCCGAAATTTGCAATTGAGGGAATGTTTTGGAGGTCGACTAAGAAAGAGATCTCAGAATGGTTGGAAAGAAAGGAACGGGAGTTTGCTCGACAAGAGAACAAAAACCCTTGGATGAGTTACAAGCAGTGTAAGCAAAGGTATGTGTTTACAAAACTACATGAAAATTTCTTTGGCGAATTTCTAATTATTTTGACTAAGTGGCTAGAAAGATTAGTGGAGAATATTGGAAGGTATAGAACTGCAACGCCAAGGAATTGGACTCCTGAATTGATAAGACAGTTGAATTTTGTAAGTAATCCGACTACTCGCGCAGTTGATTTTTGGTTGGATAGCATACTAGGAGGATACATTACAGAGTTTGCAGTAGATTGTACCCAATCATACAGTGTTGCAGAAAGGGACTTTTTCAAAGGTCTGCATGGAAGGTTCATGAAATCATTAGGTATGTGGATAAAGATGTTGTTGTGTGACAAGTGCGTGATGACAATGCAATCTGACTGCTAAGGGGCCTCGCACACATAGGGGAACCGGGGGATGACAAGAGGATAGTCTGAGAGCAGGAGAGAACGAAGGAAACGATGAAGAAGGGAGAGATTGAGGATGCAGAGAACTGAAGAGGGTATACCAGAGGAAGAAGACGAGTTTGGAGTATTTCGTGGAAGAATGAGGTACAAGAGGTGAAAGACTGGGGATGAGAAAGGAGAGTCGCGCAGTGAGCCAGAGGGGAGAGAACCTTGCACAATCGTCCAAATCGTGGAAATACCACATATAGGAGGAGAAGAAGAGGAGTTCCAATCTAGTCCAGTAATAGAAGAACCACTAAGTCCTACTCAAACTGGGTCCTGTGTCGAATCCACGACCCCATGTGCATCACCACAGTCACAGATAACAGTTAAAGACTTATCAAAAGCACTTGTCGTTAGCCAGGGAGGACATAGTAGTAGCAATCAAAGCAATGGAAGCAGTGCATACAGTCAGAGTCAACCAACATCACCAAGAAGAGGGAATACACAAGCAACATGGCAGGGGTAGATAACACCCTTAGGCTACCTGAGTTCCAGGGAGTTGGGTCAAAGGACCCAGAACATCTGTTTGTCTGCGAGACAATTTGGGCCGCAAAGAATGTCTAAGACGAGGCTATGAAGATTGCGCAGTTAGCCACAACATTTCCTGGTCGTGCATTGGTCTGGTACATCAAGCTGCAGACTACCACACCTACAGGGCAGGCAGGCCAGGACTTTGGCAGAGACAAGAAAAGTGTTGTTGAAAGAATTCAAGAAGCCAAAGTCGGAGTCGTGGTGCATCACAGAACTGAAGGAGATTAAACCACTGTTGAATATATCGCCGTTATCTCGGAAATGTCGGATATGTCGCCGACATTTTAACCTGGCCAAAATTTTCCCCCGAATATTTCGCGACACTTCCGAAACTTTCAATGTGTCGCGACACATTCACTAACTCGGGACATTTTCCCAATGTGTCGCAGGTCGATGTAATATTTCGGCCTGCTTATATTTTTTTGCGGATAAAATACGCGTGAGGGGTTTTAGAGGCCGTGGGTGCTTTTTTTTACTCATTATTTCACTTGTGAAGTGTGAGAGAGCTAGAGAGGTGTGAGGAAAACCATCGTGCATCTATCCAGGGAGGAGAAAGCCAAGGATCTTGCTTCCATTAGCGCCAACGGAGAGATCAAGATTTCCAGGTATGATCAAAAACGTTTTTCTTTCATTTGTTTGAAGTTTGAACTAGAAGATTTGAACTTTCTTTTTTTAATTTTTAGAGTTAGGCTAGGGTTTGAAATGTGCCTCTTCTTGTTGTTTTTGAATGGAAGATTCAATCATTCTAATTCATCTATCTCTTATTATTTAACCTTTGCATTATCATGTGTTTATTTTGGTTTCTTTTTGTGCCATAGGTTTAATATTTTCATCTAAAGAAAATGCCGAAGGCATTGGATCCAATGTGGGTGTATGGTGAACCAGTGCAACTTCNCAATAGACAAGTATTGACATGCAATCTTTGCGGCAAAAAGATTTTTGCAGGAATTAGCCGCTTGAAATACCACCTTGCCAAAATCCCTGGGTTTGATGTGGATCCTTGTCCAAACAGTACCTCGGAAATTGTGCATATTGCAAACCAATCATTCATTGATATGGCTAATAAGAGGGATACGATCGAGGCTCGCAAAAACGAACTTGCACATTCCACTGCAAATAGATACAATTGAACAAGTGCCTCTAAGGGGGGACTAGTAGTACCACAATCCCACTCCTCAGCCATAGGGCCCTCAGCTTCTGCAGCCGCCTCATCAACCCATATTACTTTGTGATGAGGTCAACACCTGGGGGGCAACCTTCTATTCGGTCATTGATTAAAAAAAAAGAGATGGAGGAGGCCTGTTATCGCACGGTTTGTAGCTAGGTCAAATGGCTAAAGGAGAGAGGGCAAACTGGCGTAATAGGAACCTTCCCCACCCAATGTCACCTCAATGGGGAGGTTCTTTCTATTTAGGGAGGTTAACCCAGGGGAGACATCCCCGGTAACCTGGGGTTTCGAAGAGGCTAAAGTATAAAGGTCAAGGCACAAGTTCCTCCTCACAGGTTACCACCAAGGTCAGAAAGTCCGGCTAATCACCCAATAAAGAAGTGTATGCCCAAATGAGAACACCTGCCCGAAACAAGACAATAGCAAATAATATATGCAGGCTATATTTCAGTGGGTTAGTACTTCATTGTAACTATCTGACATCAATATATAAGCAATGTGA